>PVJX010001932.1:0-132985 GCA_004027295.1 Dolichotis patagonum | reverse complement strand
TGTGTTGCCTATGTTGTCCTCTTCTGATCTGCTCTGTACTGCCCCCTTTTGTTTTATTCTCTTTTAAATTAAAAAAAAAAAAGGAAGGAAAGTTGTCATAACACATGCTAATTATAAATCCATAGGGACCAGTTGGCAATTTCATGTCTTACACAAAAATATAGTCAATCATTCACTATAGATAATTAGCCTTGTGAAAATAAGTAAATAATTCCATAATTCTGAAATTTTGTATATTGTGATCCACCATGAAAAGGAAGAAGACGTGTACTAGAGAAATAAAATAACATCAAATGTATCAGAAATATTAACCTTGAGCCATAAAAAGAACCCAAATTAAATATACAATAGTTTGTCTATTCCTAGATTAAGTGATTGCTTATCCAGCAGCCAAAAACCTCATGTCGGTTTCTCTTTCATTTTGCCTCCTTGGCATGGTAACGTGTTCCCCCTTCTCTCTGTGTGTGAATATCTTCTAGTTAAACTCAAAACTAGTCAAAAATGCAATTTCATTACACTTTGTTATGCTAGTGTGTAATGGTAATACAACCCATATGATTTGTGATTTTAGAAGAATCTTTTAAGTCTGAGTTCCTTTTTATTGAAATAAAACACCTACTTCAAAACATTGAGATAAGATGTTAGAATTCAATATTATTTAATACTATTAATAAATTCAAGCTGCTATATTTAAAGGTCATTCCTAACTCAGCTAAACCTAGATAAGTAACTTATTATGCTAACCGAAATTAATGTTAGTACATTTAATTGCATGACTGTTTTTATCGTGCTTACAAATTAAGACCTCAAAATTTTCTTAATCGGCTTTTTTTTAGATTTGCCTTCACACTCAGTCATTTGTATTCTTTAGTCACTTAAAGTGTTCTTTTAAAAGAGAATTTCACTCAAATTTCTCCTCCCAGAACTTAACCATTTTAGTTCTCCACTCACCTCTCTTCCAGATAAACTACACAGAAAATATCATTCAGTCGTCTAGATTGTCATCTAAGATGAACTCACTTATAAATAAATGTTAGTGTATACACATGCATTTTAAATTAGACCCTGATGTACTTAACATAAAACATGGCATTATAGAGTATATAGGAACATGTTTAAGATGAACAAAGAAGTTTTATTATTGTTAGTATTATTATTATTACTATTATAATTATTATTATTTGGAACTGGGAATCAAACTCACGACCTTACACTGTGAGGTAGGCACTGTGCCACTAAGCTAGGTCTCCAGCCCATGAAATTTTTCTTTTCTGTTAATACTAATTAGTGTGACTAGTAAATGAAATATATTTTAAACCAGAAATGAATCAATAAAGTTTTTAAATGAGCTTTTAGTAATAATTGCCAAATATTTCTACTAGAATGATTGAAGAAAGTATATTTTGCTGTATCAATTTAAATTTAAAAATGTGTAGAATTTTGTATTATGTAATGGCTTTGAATTTCTTTAAAAATATTGTTTAATTGTTGTATCCTATCTGTAATTTTATTTTCTAATACATTTATGTAGAATAGAAAATTAAGCATAGGTAGGTACTAAATTGTATTTATTTGTATAAACGTGTGCAAATATTCCTAAGGATATTTTTCCCTTTAAAATATATTGTGTTATGGTAATATATGATTCATTTTTTTTTCCCTGCCTGCTTAGTTATTTCTTGGGCTCTCAAAAATCTCATGTAGATGTACACCCCAGTGTCATACCGGAAATTAAATGGGAAAAAAAGTCCTTGTTACTCTATTGCAGTTGGAGTAAAGAGCCCTTCAAATAGCATTGATAAAAGCACCAGCAACTTCAAATTAGTGAGAATCGTCAGTGGTCGCTCATAACATATTTCCTATATTGCATATTCTCTTTAAAAAAGAAAAGAAAAGAAAAGCAAGTCATTCAATAGCAGGAATAGCTCAGTCATCTATTGACCTGGAAGACGTAACATTCAATGTGAAATTTTAGGGCATATTTATCTTTGTGGAGGTAGTTAGAAAATTGTAGTTGATAAAATTCATTTAAAAATACTTTAAAATAATCCCTGCTAAAGAGAGAACTGGTGCAGTTATGCTTACTGTCAGATCACCAAATAACTCAAAGGCAAAAAACAAACGACTCTCACCACATTCACATCAGTCACGTGTGGTAAGTTTATTTTCCTGGTTTGGCTAATCGTATTTTTTTTGAAATTCATACTTTTCCCTACTATGCATTCATAGAAAAAAAGAAACCAAATTCACAAGGGATGCCTGAGACAAATACTGCAAGTCCAATCTCATGATCTCCTATCAAGAAGAAAAGGATTTGGAAGTATTAACAGAGTGGCTCCTATAAAGGGAAGCTACTCCAGAACTCCGAGTTCTGGGCCCTAAGGCACCAGATGGTGTCTGTCTGCCACTGATCTGTTTTCCTTGGCTTCATCTGTATCCTATAGTATGAACAAGCCCCCCAAGCTAGCGAGCCAATATGTTTTCACTATTTTAATGTTATAAAGCCTAAGACTTTGAGTTCCTGACAAAGGCAGCCTACCCATCTCGGTTTATTTCTGTAACAGGAGAGAAAAGGATAAGATGGCATGTGCTTTAGCAAGGTAATCCATTAATTTCCTCCTGCTTTATTATTCCCATTTTTAAAATCAAGTTCTGGATACCACTGATTTAAGGTTCAGCATCGCCATATCTTGGATCCATGATTTCCTGCAGGTTGCTTTATGTGTCAGAACCTCCAGTTCCTCTGCTGTAAAGTAGCAATAATAACAGACTTTTGCTTCACATCACTGTAGTGAGAATTCACTGCCCTGATACGTGTAACAGTTCAGAACACTGAATGGGAAATACATTGAATAAAGTTAATACTCCTGGTGGGTGCCATAGGAGAGACAGATGAAAATACTTAGTGAATGTGTAGGTAACCTGTACATAGAAAGTGTACAAAGAGAGGACGATATTGTGTTTTCTTGTAGATATCTGACAAATCTTTTGTCAAGTCAAGGTTGCATTACTTGTGGACGTTTAGGATGTGTTGTATGACTCATCACTTTCTGTTGCATTTCGATATAGGTTCCTGTTATAAAGAGAAAGAAATAAGACACACACAGAGACACACACATGCACATAAACACATACACACCACCCTAGAAATACTACCTGTAGCAAGTTTTATTTTTCATATCACTGTTGGAGAATGATAGTTAATGACTCATATGAATTATTCATTTTGTAAATCGTGAGTTTTTACACTTGCACTTTCTTTTTACCCCCACTGCTGGCAATGCTTAATTTGCCCGTTTTCTTAATAGTGATAATATGGAGTAGAGAGAAAGGAATATATCCAGGAATTGAAATGATGCATTAATAGATTGGCCTGAGTCCTCTTGCCTTCAAAATAGTGATTTGAACAATTTTCTAATGAACAGCTGGACATTGACCCTGAGAGGAGGAGGTTAGTAACTTGCTATGTGTTGTGCTCGTGTTTTGCAGCATTAACATATTAAAGTAGAAGGGAAAAATATTCTGTTGGGGAAATAGGACAAAAAGTAGCACAAAGCATCTCTAAGGAAGACTGAACACTTCGAGTCAGCTGCAAATAATCCATTTGAGGCAATAAAGCTGGACATGCTTTGCAGGGGCTCTGCCTTTCCTGCTCTGTGGATCCTTGAACATGCTCATCTTTAAAAGCAGAAATCTACATAGGTCAACTGATTAGACGGGATTTGCTGAGGTTGATAATGGGAAGCAATGTCATTTAAGAGAAAGGAATGGGCTGAGTCAGACCCTATCTCTCCTTCACAACAACGAAGTTCACAAAGCACTTTAGCTGTCTGAGCTTGCTTTGTTCATCCAGAGGCAACGCTGATACTGCCATCCTACGCCAGAATAGGTTCGCGATAAAGATGAAACAAGACCATGGATGGGAAAATGCAGTGTCATAAGTAAAGTGTTACTTGAAATGTGCTTATTTCCCCCCTAAAGTTCAGCCCTTTCATATTTCTTTATCAGTCAAATACTAGGTGGCTGGTAGCCGTTTGTGAGAAGATGAAGCGTACAGTTGTTCTGAAGGAGCTATGGGCCTGAGAGAGAGAAAGGGCAGGTGATGACATGAAGCACTGGCAGGATTTGTCCCTAACCCCGGGACCTACTGTGACTCAGGAGAACTTAGAAGTCAGTAGTGCACTGTGCACTTCATGAAGGTCACATTGCTCTTCCAGTTAAAGCTAGCTGTCGCTAGTTACCTTTGTTTAGAAGTCTGGGGGATTAGCAGCCTGCTAAGGTGCACACTGTCCAGCAAACCCCGAGGACTTGCTTTTTGAAACCTCCAGAGCTTTTACAAAGTGAGCTGCCTATTTGATCTTTTTTTGGTCCCTTGTACATTGTTAACAGGAAAATATTCCTTTCTAGACTATCCGAGTTCCTATACAGGTGGATGACTGTTTCAGATCCTACCAAGCCATGTTTACATTTACTTTCATATAAAAAGAAGGCATTGACACTAATGAAAAGGTCAATGAGGAAACTAAATTACTTAAGAGGCAGGAAAGGTCTTCTATAAAAAGGAATGCTGAATAACGTGATACTTCACTGCACAGGATGGATCAAGACAAGTTTTTTTTTTTCATTTTTCCAAAGATAAAAGTTGTAAAATTCTCTGTGGCAATTGTATCAGACACTGTCTTCACATCAGAGACCAATCGTAGTTCTACATAAGTAATTGCCTCCAAAATGATGGGAACAAATAAAACTTCATTGTATCAGGCTGAAAATGCAGCTTGAGTTCCTCTAAACGCATCACCTTGATTCCTGTCAGCCTGGTGTCAAGAATGCCTCTCACTTCTGGACACTGCGGGTCGGCCAGCGGTATCTTTTTAATGGAAACAGCTCCTCTCTTTAAGGAACCCAAGGAAGAAATGAGATATTTACCAAACTAGATGCTACTAATTCATGAAAGCATGTTGAAATATAGAGATTCGTGGATAATTTGTGAGAAATCTAACAGTTAAAACACTGTGGAGTAAGGAGTGGATATTGGTTATGACATTCTATCCTGAAATGTGGAATCTGAACTTTGTCTTGAATAATAAATATTGTAATGTAAATAATTGTATATGCCTATATAAACAATTCCAATTTGAAATTAATATTTTTATATTGAATTATATTATTCTGGAGACAGAGTTCCACTGTGTAATCCAATCCAGTCTTCAACTCACTATGTAGCTGAGACTCGTAAGTTTCCTGCCTCAGCCTCCTAACAGCTGGGATTTTAGGTTTATGCAACCAAGCCCAGTTTAAATCGTATTTTGTGTTTACAAAAAATTATATCTATTAATAAAGTTTGGAAAACTGCTTCTGTTACCTCTGTGCAGGTCCTAATCCATTTTGATAATATGTGTGATAGGAAAAAATATAGAAGGAAAAGAAACTGTTTAAGAGGCAGTCAGGAACAGCAAGGAGGGGACGGGTTGCTCAGGCTGCAAATATTAGACTTTAACTAACATTGCAATTTAAACCTGTGTAATCTTGAAGGGGAAATGAATCAAATGTTTGACAAACCTAATTTTAGGATTTTCTGTAGTTGAGCCTTTGTTATTTTAAAATTCCTTATTTTTTGTCATGGAAGTGTCTGTACATTATTTTATCACTTGAAATTTTTCGGCTTTATCTTCTTATGCACTGTTACATTCTACACTGGCGCTTAATTTTTCTCAAAATTATTTTCCTAATTTGTCAGGAGATCTTAAAATGCATATGTTTGCAACAGTTGCATTATGTGGTTTGCAATCTATCTTTCTTTTTAACAATTTTCAGCTCCTGTTCCTATCTTTAGTCCCATTTCCTGTGTCTCTGTAGAACAGAGTAAAGCCTAATACACCTCTCCTACTGAGATAAGCATTAGATCAGAATTTTTTTTTCACATTTATGGAATAGAAGGTTCACATCCCTGTAAAAACACATTATTATATACCCCTTTGAAATTTATTATTCCACATACATTTGGATTTATTTTTACCCCTTTAAGGTGGCGTTTTAGAAGACAAATTAACAAAGTACATTTGAGGAGAAAAATGAGTGAATGATCTATAATTTTATCACTTAAATAAACCACTCTTAATTTTTTTCTTTTGAAATAGACGGCAGTAGATGGTTAACTTATATTATTAATTTGTAAAAATTAGACAATTTCTATAAATAGTGTTTGCAACTAGCTTTAGCATTGTGACCAGTTTGTGTCACGAAATATCTTACTGCCATTTTATTTAGAGAATGTATCATATTGTAAAATTTTGTCAAAATAAATTTGCTTCAACTACAGCTCTAATTAAAAACCATAAAGTCCATTCCATTTATGGTAATCTTATGACTGTCTAGAAATTTCTTTCTGGTTTTCTTTTTATAACACTTATTAAAAAGAATCCTCTTGTATTTTATTTTATTTTATTTTATTTTATTTTGTTTTATTTTATTTTATTTTATTTTATTTTATTTTATTTTATTTTTAGTACCAGGGATTGAACTCATGACCTTGCACTTGCCAGGCAGGCACTTGTGCTGCTAAGCTAAATCCCTGGTCAAAGAATGCTTATTTTAAAATTGCTAATATTTTGTTTTTTACTACCATAAGTAATTTGTGGCTTTTGTTGTATTGTGCTAAGATAACTTGACTTACATATTTATTCTGTGTTTTCTTGTATTAACTCCGTCTTCCAGCCCTGTGTACTGAGAATTGAACACAAGAAACATTAAATTGCATCCCTAGCTCCCTCATTCTATCAAACTCTTTTTATTTTTTTAATTTTGAGCCAAAATCTGATGACCTCAAGTTTCCCTAGAACTTGCGACCCTCCTACCTCAATCTCTCAAGTAGTATGAATTACAAATGTACCCACCATGCCAGCTCACAGATATACTTTCAACTAATCAGTTTGGCAAATATTCTAGGATCATATAAGGAAAATGTGGAAGATACTTGAATGCATAACTCTAAAATCAAGTTGATAAATTCTAGTATTCAATTTCTTAATAATCTTACATTTCCAAAATTCTCCCTCACAAAGGATGGAACAATTAAAAACTTGGGAGAAAGGCAATCAATACATGAGTATAGCATTACACTTATGCATCAATATTTTCATTTTAATAACCAATAGACTATTAACAAAACAGAACTGGTTCACTATTTTATGAAAGATAAGATGTTTATTCATATCATGCAAAAATAATAATAGATGTTTACATAAGTGAATATGTAGAAATCTGTGGAATTCTTAAATATCAAGAAAGTATACTTGTAGGAGTTAGGTTGAGAGAGAAATATTAGAAGTTGAACACAGAAAGAACAAAGATAAACAAGAACTTTTTTTGGCATTTAGAACTCATTACTGAGCTAATTTGATTCACATGTCTTTTTATCTGTAGAAAAGACTTTTGGGGTAAATTTCTCCTAAGGAAAGACTTTATTCCTTTAATTAAAATTTCCAGTATGCCTGTATTAGGAAAACATGTCAGCACTGATTAATGGGGAAATTTTAAGTTTTGAACAATAAAACCTTAAGGAAAGCTATAATGAGAGTATACCATGCAGAACAGTAATGTAGAAAAGTAAATTTTCTTTTTTCTCTCTGGTACTGGGGATCAAACTCATGACTTCACACTTGAACCACTGAGCTAAAAGCCCAGCCTAAAAAAATAGTTTTTATTAAGTAAAAAAAAATCTATAATAAAATTTTGTATACTATGTTAAAATAAGCAAAGAAAAATAACAAAGAAGCAGGAAAAAAAGGTAAAAAGGCAACACAGGTAAAAATTGGCAGTATTTTGGAATATGCTTAAATCAAATGTAAGTAAAATATATGGAAACTATATAGTAATTATCTTCTTTTCCTTGCAAGAAAGTAAATATTTTTAAACACCAGTGTAGAAAAAAAAATTTAAAAACACCAGTGTTGATAAAACGTGAGATAATAGAAATTTTCATGACATGTCTGGGTGACAGTTTTAAAATGCAAAACCCTTTACAATATGCATATTGCTAAAGTAAAAAAAAAGTATAAAACTTAGACATTCATCTTCGCATTATCTGAAAAAAATCTATGCAGAAAAAGTCTATAAGTGCTATATATTCTTTATATAAAATATTATATTTCCATTTAAAATATATGATATTCTTGTAAAAAGTAGTTTAGCTAGTGCTCGTAAAGTTAACAACTTAGGATAACTAGTGGAGTACAATGATCCATAAAAATTTCACAAATTAATAAGGTTGAAAATTTATTTTTTCTTTTCCTTAAGAAAATTATATCTCCCAGTTAAACCTAACTTGATCAGTCATGCGTGAACTGAGATGTATAACCAATACCACTTGTGTTTGTGTCTATGTATAAATGTGTGATGCTCTCTAGGTAAAATAGACCATCTGTATTAGAGAAAGAACTAATTTTTCAATCTTTTTATGCTTTTTGAAAGAAAACTATCATATGTACTTTTTTTTGTGTTTATACTTCTGATTTTCAAGAAACAGCTTGCTTCTAAAATAGTGATTACCTTTCCCCTGACTTTCAACTTATTTTAAAAAGTTAGACTTGCAAGTTTTAATATTATCTTAATGGGCATAATTACATGGAATAATCCTGTGGTGCTGACTAGATGTGAAAACATTAAATGCCTTTATATTGTAAAGGTATATGTAATTCGAACGTTTCCTTATATTATACTTTTATTATTTTATAAATATGACAGTAGGAAAAGTTGCTTCTTTCATAAACATAATTGACTCAAAGGTGCTCAATGATGCAGGTCCTGAAATGAATGCACTTTGATCTTTGCTTATGAACTTCGTGTACATAAAGAGGGTCAATTTAAAAGTAAAAAAAATAGGAAAGGACAACAAGGGGTTCTTAATTTTAGCAGATTGGTACTAGATTTCTTATAAGATCTTTGAATTTTTATCATTCAATTATCATCATTTAATTTTGATGTTTTGTGGTCTAAACCAAATGTAACAACAGTATTTATTCTTTTCCAACAGTAGTTTTGACATTAGTGTAGCATCTCTCGAGAGAAGTGTTCACTGAAATAGATTTAGGAATCTACTTTATATGGAATCAGAAAACCATATATGTTGCTCAACAATGCAAGAAATAGGACTGATACTTGATTTTTAAAAAGTATCATACAAATAAATTTAAGCCAAGATCAATACATGAAAATCTACAAAATTTCTTTTAGGTTTCTGCATTTCTCAGGTGCTTCCTCTCTTTTTTCATTGTACTCTTTCTGTTTTTCAGCCCTCTCTTTCCATCTCTCCTTTCTTTGTGTTCAACTCACCCTGCAAATATTAATGTTTAAAGTTTATTTTTTGACCTTTTTGATTGAAAATAGAAACAAAAGAACACCTTGGATTCCATTGTTGATGTTTTGTTTCACTGATCCAGAAATAACAAGAAAATCCTAGTTCTGTTTCAGAATTTTTAAAAATCAGAAAAAACAAAAATTGGTTCTGTTTCAACAAATATCATGTGCTAACAAAACAGGAATAATTCCCACATCTACCCATGTCACATTCTAAGCAAGAAAAATAACAAGGGACATTTCCTAAGTTGTTGGGAATAATTGAGTAAATGATGATTTGTAAGAGCATCGTACAAGCAATCTTGGCAGGACAGTTGCAGAGGTTAGAACTCCACCTGCCAAAGAAAGCGGCAAAAAGTCTCAATAGGAGGAAATCGCTTGTACATTTCTTTATTACTGTCACATACACTGATGCCAATAAAGCTGTAAGGCAGATGTTTTGGCTTAAATACTCCTGGCACTAATTTTATTGAAAATCAACACAAATCATGGTCGACTATCAGTTCGTACTCCCCAAAGAAACAATTAAGTCACAGAGACAGCTTAGAAGGTCCCGAGAGGTGAAAACCACAGCTTGGAGACTGGGAGTAAAAGGTGTTCTGTGTCATCACTGTCATGCTGCAATCGGGTCAATAGTCCTTCCTTTATTTGATTTTACTTGTGCAGCAGTACCACACATTTCCTGAAAGAAAAAGAAAAAGGCTAGTAGAGCTATCGGGTAAGCACTGCGCATAAAATCAATCCCATTACCCAGCAGCAAGGCAAAACTCTTATGTCTGAGTGGTATTAATTTCTGTGTGCATGTCTTTGAATTTACATGTCTTCTTATTATAACAATAAGTTTATGTATCCTAAATTTACCTCCCTCTGAATTCCTTAATAAAAAATTGTTTCAAATACTCAAGTGATTAATGTTGTATATGAATTTTTCATGTTTTAATAATACATCATAACATTTAGTCATTTTCAAATTGCCTGATTTTCATTATATTCCTTGATTTCTAACAATTTACGATTGTGGTCAGGGCAGACAAGTGTACAACAATGTTCCCTAAAGTGAGGAAAAATGTACCCTGTAACAGGAATAATTTCCACACTCTCTGATTCTATATCCTCACCTCAAGTGTGCTTTAGGGACCTTTGGGTTTAGATTAATCTCTGTGTGTATCTACTTAGCGTTTTTATTTAGGAACATTAATAAATCTCTGTTTCAACTTTTTAAAAAGCAGTGGGCTTGTCTGTGACCTGAAGAGGATAAATTCTGGTTAGAATTAGATGTACCCAAAATAAAACTGTTTTTTCACTTGTTCATTTATCCCTCCTTTCATCTCACCCTCCAGCAACACAGTCATTCACCAGTTTTACCGGTAGCAGGACTTAGCAGGGCTAGGAAAGCACAAACCGGGTTTCCTGTCTTAGCAGGGGCAGTCATACTTGTGTAACCTTAAGCAAATGTTGACTTCCTCCTTATGCTTTTATGTAAAATCCTTCCAGTAATACTTCTTTACCATTGAATAACTGAGAAGATTAAATGGTGTAATAATAAGTTATTGCTACTGAACTCGCACTAACTTCAAGGCAGCCTTAAGCACTGAAGATGTGTCAGTGAGGAATTTAAACCAGATCTTGTTTTTATAGATCTGTTACATTATGAGGAAATCTAACAAGGACAAAAACTAGTATTGCTGAATCTCATCATTCACCATAGTTTTGTTCTAGAATGTCACCATGAACACTGAATTAGCAAATACTAAACCTAGTTGTCCTAAGGGAAACACAGGGTAGATATTTGTGAGCTTCTGTTGACAATATTTTTTGTCGGCACGTAAGTACATAATCTTGTTTTATGTGTACTTTTGTTTAAAGACATCTTACTTATTATTGGCTGAGATTCTCTAACGTCGAAGTCTCAGCCAATAATACTATAACTTATGCCTGAACAAAACTCATCTAATGTGCATATATTCTCAGTAAGACACATCACAGTTTTTTGGCATTTCAGAATACTAGATGGCATTTTAACATTACCCTTGAGGAGCATTTTGAACAGCAAAATCTCCAGTAAAGGAAACACACAGAAATGCAAAAAAGAAAAGGAAAAAGCCATATAAAGTATACCTTGAGGAAGACATTTGTTTACTAAATGAAGGTTGAAAGATGTAAACAGAGACAGAGCTTACTATACTCTCAATTAGGAATATGTTCTCCCAGAGATGCAAATATTTCAAAGATATTCGCCCACAAATGAACATGAAAGGACCTGGACTTCATCAGACTTGGGGTTATGAATACATTTTAGTTGGTAGGTAAATTGCCAAATATATAATTTATAAATATTTGTAATTCCATGTGTGTTAACTAAAGTATACGGGGTGGTAAAAATTACAGAGGAAATAAATCAGGGCCGAGGGACGAGGGATTGTAACACTAATGATGGTGTGTGTTGAGTTCTAAGGTAGTTAGCAAAGTTTCTGTGACAAGATGTCATTTGGAAAAATTCTCAGGCAAGTTAAGGAGCATGCCATGTGAATTTTCTAAGCATTTTCTCATAAATTATACCTAGGCGAAGAACAGTAGCAAGTGACTTGAAATAGGTCTGATGAATTGGGGCTGGGGAACACTGACAGGCCCAAGGGTGCTGTGGTGGGAATAGGAAGTGGATGGTCTGGACAAGTTGGAAGAGGATGAGGCATAATAGTGGCAAGAAAACATCCAGCAAAGGTCCAGAGAAGATGAGTGATGTAATCAGCCACCCTTAAAGTAGATCCCCCGATTTGGGGGTAACACAGTAAGTGGAAGAGAGCTAGAGATCTAAGAAGGGTACTGGAATTTCAGAACTTAATGCAATGCTTTGAGAGGTGCTGATTTTTTGAATCAGGACATTTTCAAAACAGAGTTGGTAAGATCCACGTGTAGTTAACAGTTTGTAGTAACAGAAGAGGATGATAACTTCCTGATAACTCTGAAAGATGGAAAAAGGAATTTCATTCATTGAGAGAAAAAACTGTGTGAAAGGTGATCGAGGAAGACGCAAATTAATATTTGTTTCTTGTCAACTTTGAGACAAACATTTGAAACACAAGTGTAAACACCAAGATCATGTGCTTAGAATATGAGAGAAAACTGTAAAATAATATGCATTATTATTTATATTATTTATTGTATGTATTATTAGATATCATAGGACAGTAGCATACTCAGTATGGTTAAAACCAAGGCACTAAGAGGGAATTACTAGACATAATCATTATTAAAGAAGAAGTCCTCAGAGAATACCCAATACATTAAATCACTTGATGATTTTTGGTTTTAATAAATGTTTTTATCTATTTCATTATGAATTGAGTCCCACAAATTATTTCCTATGATTTACAAGTCAATTGCCCTGATTCTGTTGTCTCCTAATATTTATAACCTAAATGAAGAGCCAAAGATTTTCCACTGGAAAATAAAATCAAAGTTCAGTTTGAAAGAATACAGAGTATAATTTTGTGATCTGTATGCACAAATACAAAATCTTGACAAACATCATTTGAAAATCGGATGACACATTGACTTCAATCAGAATCCACCCTTTGTTCCTGGAGAACATTTTTATAGGCTGTCAGCAACCAAACTTGTGATTGTGCCCCTGATGTGCTGTCCTCCATTTTGCTTAGTCATTATCCATCTGATTCACCTTTCTCCTCAGTGCAGAAGTTGCCTTTCTATGCTTTGGTTCGAAACCCTAATGCTTTTACGTAGATTGCTATTTTACTTGTTCTAAAAATGTATTCTCTTGTCTTCCTTTTCTAAAGTATTTTGTGCTTTCAAACGCTTGCTTTGTGGTATTTGATCTCTGTTTTGTGTAATTTTTAACATATTTGGCATCAACTTGGTGAGCTTTGCAAAACTCTTAGGTCCATCCATCTGTTTGTCCATATGCCAACAACCAGGATGTATGGCTCTTAGTCCTGTCCAAGGGAAATGCCAACTGCCTAATGACATACTCTACTAATGCTCTATGACATACTCTACTAATGCTCTATGATATCTGGTCATGAATGGCAGACAACTTACTGGCCTAATGTTCTGCATTTTAAAATGTTTTTGCCTATAACCTCAATATGCATCCTTGTTTTTCTGTATGCAAGGATGCAATATGCATCCTTGTTTTATGTCAGTGGTAAGAAACAATGCCTTACACTAACAGAAATTATGCTTTCTCATCTGACCCACTATGCCATTCAAAGTATTTTAGAATCTTACATTTATAAGAACACAAATTTATTCTGATTAACTGTACTTTTATAAATAAGTCTATGTTTTAATTTATTAATTATAATATTAAACTAAGCATTGCTTTAATATGCAGATAATTAAATCTACCTTAACTGACCTCAAGAGTTGTGGGAAAATGTCAAACAGAGTATAAAGTGCTTTAGAAAAAGATTGTGCTCAAAAATTAAAAATTATATATAGAATACTTATAATAATATATGCATTCATATATAGATTCCAAATACTTATACTGTATACATGTATAAAGATTTAATCATCGTGCCTTTTCAGAGAGAGATTGATATCTTTAGTTGGCTGCTACTCATCATCTCGCTTTCTTAAAATCTTTTTATATATTCATCAAAATTAGGGCCTTTATTCTGGAATCAGATGGAAATGAAATAAAGTCTTTGGCTTTCTCATTTGCATAATTGCAAAATTTTGATTTATGTGTTAACCTGGCACTAATTCCCATCTACTTCTTGGCAGTGCCTTTGCTGTGAGCAGCAAGCTTATTTTTTCAGTACATTAGCTCTCTATTACTAAATTTCAGTTTGAATTCTTTGTAGCATTTTTTTCCTGCCCCCGACACATTCTGTCTTTCTTCATCAAACAGGCTTCTGTTTTAGGAGTTTATTAGTTGCCTTCTCTGAAATAAAGGCGCTTTTGTGTGGGCTGTGGTTTGCTGGCTGCCCCTGCTTTTAGAGGCAAACCCTCCCTGCTTCCCTTGCCGAGGCATATTCCACAGATTTTAGATTACTGCTGCAGGCTAAGTACTTTCACCAAATGTAAATGCTCATGCAGAAACAAGCTCTCCCCTCTGTATTCCCCTCTTCAGGCTCTTCCTTCCTTCCTTTGAAGAAAGCTGCGAAACTGGATCCCTTAGTGCCTTTTCAGTCCTCTGTACCCCAGGCACCATGTCTGCTAAAGAGGTGTGTTTTAGCCACTCCTAGAGGAGGGCTGTATGTATTAGTCTTCTATTTCAGCACAAATGTGACTCCCTACACCAGGCGTGATGCTAGCCACCAAAGCGTTATGTCTCTCTCTTTTTTAAAATTTTATTTAGAAAGAAAAAAAAAACAACCAAACAAAACAGAAAAAAGGGTAGCAACAATACAGAATTCCAAAGGAAAAAAAGAAAAGAAAAAAAAAAAAACACTAAGAATTCACTAGTTGATAAGTTACATACTGTCATCTTGGAAACAGTTTTTCAAGTTACAAAATTAAGGCATACAAAGTAGACATTCAGACAGTGAGACTATTAACAGTTCTGCTCAACAATCTAACAAAAACAGTAGTATGGTCATCTATCTTCCACACTTAAAAATACATGTGGTTATATCTTTTAGAGCACTTTCTTTTGCTGTCTTTTTTACAGTAGCAATTATGCATTTTGGGTTTTATTACTCCTACAGTTCTTATTACTTTTTTATTTTAAAGAGAATAAAACAAGAGAGTGCAGAACAAAGCAGATCAGAACAGAACAACATATCTCAAAGGAGGCCCAATAAGCTGAGCAGCAGCATGGTTTTTGTTCTTTCTGATTCTACTCAGTAGTGAAATCATAGCTGGAACTGTCCACGGAAGGCACGGTTTCCTGCGTCATACATCAGCACCAGGTTGGTCCTTCTAATACTTGAGTAAAGACAAAAGATACCAGAACAGGAAGAGAAACAAAGAGCCAGGGTAGTTTGTGAAAATACCCAGTCTTCGGGTCAGAATGAAGGTCTCTGAGGCTAGGATAAAAGCGCTGGTGCTGGTCTATGAGCACTGCACCAGGTAACTGCCCCTTGATGTCTCTGTCTTCTGCATTCGACTCTAATCACAATGAAGACTTGGTTCCCACATTGTTCAGTATTTAAAGGTTTTCTGTATTTAGGAATTAACAAAGATGACCATACAAAGCACTGGGTACTATAGGTCAATTTATGACCACTGCCTTACAATGTGACTTTTTATGGACAAAATCTGTACATAATATATCATTGTCTTCTTAATAATTCTTACCTTATATACTTCCAAAGAGCAGAGCAAGATGCTCAAAGTAAAAATTAAACATTTGTCGCATGACACCAGGCGGAATGAAAAAATAATGACCAGTGATAGAGGAACACGTTGACAATTTAACAGCTATCCCATGATCTTTTGCTATTTTTTATTTTAAAAAGCAAGATAGGGTTATAAACAGATATCACCACTGGCAGAATATTCCACGGACATGGATAATATCACAAATTTTTTGGAGGAAAAAATAAAAAATAAAATCTATATATATTCATATAACATACCAGGTTTTAGCTCTTGGAAGGCCAGAGAACTCTATTTACCTTTAATTTTAACACAATTATAAACAGAAATGGTATAAAACATCTATTAAAAAATCCTGTGACATATTGTCAAAATATTTTAGTGTTAACATACATTGATCTTATAACACCAAGTGTGGAATTTTTTGTCCAAAATTTTCTCTACTCTTCCCACTCATGATTTCCCCCTTCCTTTTCTTAAAAATATATGATTTTCAGAATAAAACATAACTTTAAGTTATGTCTAAAATTTTTAATGTGCTGTTATATTTACATAATAAATCTCAGCATAACTAATAAGAAAATTCCTGTGCTTGGGTCTAATTTCCATGAGATGTATCATTTTAATATGTGTAAAAGATTTCTTTCACCAACTTGATGATTTTACATGTAAGTATCCAAGGTTACACTTACATATATGCACTTTTGGATGTGTGATTACACATTTGTCACATGATAGCTGAAGGAATGAAAAAGTAATCACCAGTGATAAATAAGCATATTGACAATTTAACAGCTATCCCATGATCCTTTTGCATACCTGCCTATTCTTGGTCTATGTGTAACAGGATTTCACCCAAATTCTTTACACAGAGATGAAAAATGACAAGATGCATCAATCATCTCTGACAGTTCCTGATAGCTAAGATTCTAGGACAGCAACAACATGGTTGTCTTCCTTTTTGATTCTACTCAAAAGGGGAATCATAACCAAAACTAGCCATGGATGGGATGGATGTCACACATCAGCATGGTCTTTCCAGTCGAAGAATCCTTGAGTAAAGACCGATGTGCTGGTCACTATCAGGCTCAGGGAAAAGCCCAGCAGTTAGAAGTGTCAATGACATACATCTTTCAGGTAAACGCGTTAGACTTCTGTCTACCTGAGAAGACAGACTGACAACCAAAAAATAGCCTTGGATAGTATTTTAAAAGCTAGAAAGTACAATTTTTATTTCTTTTAACAATAAATTAATTGGCAAGCAGAAAGCACATGTTGCTCTAGTTTGGAAGTATTCTTTGTCATAGAGTCAAATATTTTTTGGAGACAGATTTTTCCAGAAACAATGGATGAGAAAAGAAATTTTTGTACTTTTTGTATCTTACATACTCGAATTAGCTGTTAAAAAAGGAAGTCAGTGATTAAAAAGTGTGGTGCTCTCACTTAATGTTAATAATAATATAATATGAAGGACTGTTTTCAAAGTGAACCAGGGAATGAATGAGATTGTTTATGATGTGACTCCAGTGAATTGCACCAGCAACCTTTACTCTTTGTATTACCGCATCTCTCCCAGACCATTAACCTCACCTCTGAGGTTATAAAATCCAGAATACTTACACTTAGCTGCCAGATATTCTCATTATTTTATTTTTCTTGCTCATTGGTAACCAAGATGAATTTAATTCCGACTCCCCTGAAGTAATTAATTTAAGGTCTTTAAAAATCAGAATTCTGCAGAAGCAGGGTTCTTTCACTTCCATTCAATTAAATTCACAAGCCTCTACTGTCCCCATATGCCCTTTTGTGATAAGCTTTGTTCAGAATTGAAACTCTGTGGAGAGCTGATCTGAATTTAATTCCATTGTTTCTAAGAAATGTATCCTATAGTTAAAATCTTGTTGTTTTTCTCTAAAACAAAGATCTTTTCCTTTCATAAAAAGAGTCACGGTTGCTTAGGGCCAGAGTAAGACAAGTTCTATATCTGTGAATAGATTATAATCACTATTCAAAATAGACATGTAAAGGAAAAATAGCCCATAATACATTTGAGATGCCTGCTGTTTTATCATTACCTTAGGTGCCAACTGCCTGTATGTATTGTTCTGTAATACTAGTCTAATCAGTGCAGAGACAAGAAACACAGTATACAAGAAAACTAGATAAGTTTTGCTTGACAAAATAATCCCAACACAAACTATATAACTTTGCAACTGTTGTACTTTGAAAGAAAATGCTTTACAGGACCACCGACAGGTAAAATCTTTGGAGAAGGCAAATGTGTTATTGAGTTAAAACAGCTTTAATAGAAAGCAGGAACTGTAGATAGGTGCCTGGAAATGTTAAGAATTTGAGGTTTTAAGATTATGACAATGATATATTTCATATGTTTTAGTCCAGTGTACTTCCTCTCCAGGGAAAAGGAGATAAGAACTAATTTGGCTGTAAAATATCAGTGGTTTTACATTGTATCTCTCCTTGTACCAACTTTTTGTTGGGGAAGTGGGAAGAGCTGCATTTTCAATTACAAATTTGTATAAAAACACCTGATTACTACGTTAAGCAATGCTATTTTTCTGTTAGTTTTGTTTGTTTGTTGCCCAATTCAGTTTCTGATTTAGACATGCTTGGTCAAATATTACTTGAATAAATCAGATGATTCTGACGCAATTGATCTAAGGATCACAATTTCAGAAGCAATTACCTGAAGGAATGGATAATTGTATTGGCTGTCTACCTTGATACGACTGTCCAGAAATAAGGGTCCTGGGGAAAAATGGTGACCAAGATCAGTTCACATTTAAGAGCTACTCATTCAATTTAAGTGATTCTAGTGAGTCTTGATGTATATAGCTCAATTTGAGATGGATTGAAAGTGCAAATATATGCTGAATTTTGAAAAAGAATGTAACATAACACATCAATTGTCTTACTTTACTCCTTTTTGAGATAAAATACCTGGCACCCATAAGTTAAAGGAGTAAAGTTTATTTTGGCTCACAGTTTGTAGAAGTTTCCGTCCATAGTATATTGTCTACAAGGCAGAGTAACATGGCAGTGGGATGCCTGTGAGGAGAGACAGTCCACGGAGAGCAGGCAGGAGACAGCAAGCACCAGAAGAATCAGAAATAACGGAAACAGCAGCAGTACTGAAGCTCGTCTCCATTTCCCTTTTATTTCATCCAGGCTACAAATCTTTAAGGTGTGCCAGCCACACACAGAATGGGTCTTCCCGTTAACCACTCCCAGAAATACTCCAAGCCAATCAGTGAACTCATTTGGTACCATCCACCCTGAGTCCCAGTATCACACACCCTAAATCCACCCAGCTCCAAAGTGACCTACTGTGACTACATGAGGCTTCAGGGGGGACAGCTAGAGACTAACTATATCACCGAGACATTTCAGTGAAGTGAAAATACATTGAACATTTAGAATTAAATTATTTTTATCTCTTTGATATTTTTAACATGGCTGCTAAGAATTTAAAAGTTTATGTATTTCTCATGTTATCTTTCAACTGCACAACGCCACCTTAAATCAAATGTGAACATCAATTAAAAGCATCTCTGGAAAGTGATTTTACTCTTAAGCGTGAACTAGCTTTCCAAGGTCATGTCACTGTGCAGGGCCTCTCAGATATTTCATTGGTGTAACCTCCATGTTCTACCAATACCAGCCATGTACTTTCCTCCCTTGCTACGTTCTCTATCCCATGGCCCCCTGCTCATTTGCCTTGTCTGTCCTTTCAAAGAGAATTCATCTCAAATACTTCACAATCCTATTATTCCATCAATCTCATCTTCTCCGGAAAACAGTCTTCATTTTGCTGCACGGGGACACTACATATTCATTAATTCACTGATTTTCACAAAAACTACTAATCAGCCACTTAGTAACTGTGAAAATAGATGCTCTATAGTGGTATGGTGGTAATATTTCTTATCGTGTGCAACCCTGTAGTATACAGAGGAAGTGGTAATCACCATCTATACTCACATGAAATATTGATATGGATACTGCTGCAGTAGAACTCCACTAAAATATGTACATTCATTTATTACTCCTTAGTCCACATGTTATAAAATTGTTGCCCGAGTATGTACATGACAAGATCTGTGAGCTAAAAAACAATTCTGAGAATCACTTTCATATCTTTGAAACACAGAATGACTATTAAATATTAATTATACAGAATATATTTGCAATTCTCAGGTGGTTTTCTTGGAGAACAATTTCAATAATACAAATGTATTTAGAATTCATAAGTGTTTTGTTGTGTTATGATACCGATATATGTATGTTACTGTGAATTTAGTAATTATGAACATGTGTGTTAAGTCGATATATTGCTCAAAGAACATGTTTGCACTCAGTGTTTAACGTTTGCAATGCACAGGTTATTCATGAAAATATTTAGAATTATAAATATGTATTTGCTATTTATTTACTGTGATGGCATAATCAAATAACAATTGGCTCAGCATTAGTGATCAAAATAATTCTCTCTGAGTCCTTAATCATTTGTTCTTCAAGCTTTCATAATCTTCATCTAAATTTTTCTAATTCAGGTTTTTCTTGTGCTGGTACACAAACACACACATGTACACACATGCAAAGTAACCTCTTCCAGAATGCTTTAAGAAAGGTTGTTCTACTTTCAAAATCTTATAAATCATGTGTGCATTGATTTTTGCACAGGTAGGCAATTTTTTACTTTATTCCTCTTTATGCTGATTGCTAATTAGGGCGGCTGCAGAACCTATTTTGTTTCCATTTAAAAGCTTTTGCTTGGGAGTATTTCATCAACTGTGAATCCAGCAACTGCATGAATATCAAAAACAGAGCTGCTGGTAGATTTTCCTGCCACCTGTTTTTATTTTTTAAATTTTTTCCTGCTGCGCCTGTTGTAAATTTCCATATGTTAGAGCGTTTCCTTACAAGCTTGTTTTATTTCAAGGAAGGCAGTTGTTAACTGATTAGCGGTGGCCAGCAGTGAGGACAGGAGTGGATCATGAAGCATGAATAGAACCCTGGACTGCAGATCATGTTACCATTTTCCAGGAGGATGTTGAGATTTTTTTACCAGGGTAGGATGCTAAGCCTGAACAATTCTTATATGATGGAAAACTTTCCTAATTCTAGGACTCATCACCTACCGTAGGAAGCAAAAATAATTATTTTTGAATGAGTTCATTTTGTTACTGGTTTCTCTCTGTCAGATTTCATAATATAGACTGGGTGTACAGTGGACTCACTTTGGAGCTCCTACTGCCACGCTATAGCGTTTGCAATACTATGAGGAAGATAGCGAACAAACTCATGCTTATGAGAGAGCACAGTAAATGGTTTTGGGGAGTTTTGCCTGGGATATTATGAGAACAGTACGGGACATTTAATTAAGACCTTTCAAAAAAGTGTCAATGGAGTTGAAGAATTAAATGAATAAATACCGAGGGAGACCATCTCTCAAGATACTTTCAATTGCCTCCAGTTTATTCTCAAAGACAAATGAAATCTAGGTACCACTTTATTTAAACACTTAAGAGTTACTAATTTAACTGAGTGTGTACACAGACACACAAACAAACAGTAAATATGTTCCCCAAACAAGCAGATTAATTAAATAATTTGAGAAAGTAATCATGCTCAATCAAGCATTTGAGGCAATTGATCAAACATTGATTGGAAAATTTTTCTACTGGTTGCTCAGTTTAGTTTAGGTCTTGCAGATTGTAGGGCCAAGTCACAGGGAAATTCAGCATAAACACTGTACTGTTTCCAAAGTTTCAAAAGGAATTGAATTGTCTATGAAGAAGTTGTCAAAGTCTGCAGCAAAAGTGCCACGTGTATGCAAAATTCGGTTTTGAACAAAAGCTCACCATTTCAAAAAATTCATAAAAATTAGCACTCATTGGAAAAGATATTCTTTATGATCATTTTATAATCATTTACTATATTTTTCATTATGCACTGGTAAATATACAATGAGTAACAGATAGACTGCTTTGATATTTTGGTCAAAATTACCTCTGAATTTCTTAATTTCTGACATAGAAGGAACATGTGTACATCCCAGATACAAATCTGAGAAAATATTTAACCAGGGTTCACATGAGCGAATCCAGGGAAATTCAAATACTGGGATTACTGTCAAGTATTGAGTCTAAATACATTTGTCATATGTTTTAAATCACAGAGAAAAATGATTTTAAAATGAGTATTATACATCTTTGTATATAGAGATAAACGTGTGACACAATACACACATAAATAGATGTGTATGGTAATACAACAATGTTTTTAAAATAATGAAATACATCAAATGATCAGTTAGAAATGGTCACTTTTAAAGTTTTTCTCTGAGTTACTTCTTTGTAATTTTCAGATTAATAAACAATTAGTCTATGCTCTTTTAAATGATGAAGAAAATTATTTCTGAAATTTTAGCCTTGGAGTAGGGGGCATGAGTTGGACTTGCCAGTGTTTTATAAAGTGACTTTAAACATGTACTTTATTGAAAGTTATTACTCCAACTAGGATATCAAATGATATTCATAGGGCTTTCATAGCACTCCTTACCCTTTTGTTTTATACTTAATACAGAGGGTTATTCATGCTAAGAAATAGAAAATGCATTAACAGCCAGGTCAAACATTTAAGACATTTTTATCTTTCCAACTAGGATATCTCTAATCATATAAATTAATATTCAAAATCATTTTATGTTGTCATTGGAACCTACTAAAATGAATTTAAATCTAAACCACATGGAAAATATTTTTCACATGCATTTTTTTTGATTGGGCCAAATGCAACTTTAAAGGATATTTATAATCATCATCTTCAGACTAGTAGCTGTCAAAGCATCTTTCACTGGTAACAGAAAGCTAAAAGTACAGTAAGCCACAAATTATATACCTAACAAAGGTGCAAATTTAGCCCTTTCTTGGCCCAACATTATGATTGATTCTTTTATACAAAATTAAATATGATTAATAACATTTAAAAAAATTATATTGACCTTCAGTTATGGGTAGCAGTGTACCTTAATTTGAATATGTGGGAGGTTTTCTGATTATTTATTTATTAAATATATGCAAAACTGTATGCGGAAGCAGTTATTTACATTTTTCACCCATTCTCCAGATTTGTTTCATTTTTTTTGTTTTTTTAAAAATCTGGATATTAGAAGAAAATTCAGTCATGAAATTCCTTTAGTTCTTTCAAGTGGAAAGAGAATGGCAGCAATTTAAAGATTACATTTTTATCAAGACTCTTAAAATTGATTGATGCTGGAGAAAATGGTCATTCTTATAAAAAGTATGTATGCAAACATAATAAAAGTCAGATGGCCAGTGCTAAAAACAAGATTAACTCATGATCATTTGCAATTACATCAGCACAATAGATTATTCAAAAGCATAAAGTTTGGCATTTTTTTTTATTTTTAAAAGTCAAGACCAATTTCTATATTAACAGGTTAAAACTTTTAAAATGAGCCTGGGAAGAATTCACTCCTCTGTCCTCTCTATTATTGAAATATATTTTATGAGAGTTTTGCATGGCTGTGGCATTAAATATGTTAATAGGAGTTAATTTTATAAGTGTCATGGATCTTATTACATAATTATACTGTAAAAGACCAGTATTTTATGAGAATATTCTACACTGGGAACTATACAGAAAGATAATCATAGATCAACCTCTAATTAAATATATTATTTGCATTTTTTCAAGAAAGGATTTTGAATAAATTTCATGGCAAGATGAATAGTCTTTTTTGTTATATATGTAATCACAATACAAACATAGAAAATCATCTTAACTTTAATATATTTACTTTTAGGTACACTGATATAATCACATTAATTTTTTTGATTCAAAATAATCAAAATGTTATTCTTGTTTATTGTACTTTAATTGAGTGATCTATAATTGAAGAAAAGATTAAGAATGAGTAAATAGAAACTATGTGCATTCCTCCCATGAATAAGGTAAAGATAAAGATGATATTTTAAAGAGGTTATAAACAATTTATTCATATATTTTATGATATAGAGTTCATTATTGTATTTTTATTGTTGTTTTAGATAAGAAAACCTAAAAAAAAGAAATGAATATCTGACTACTTTGAAAAAATATAAATGTAATATGTTCAAGATTTTCTAAAGAATTCCCAGGTCACATTTTATAGTTCTTTTTTAAAAAGCCACATAGAAACAATATATGGTCAGAGTCAGAGATATAATCAACAGATACATAGTCACTAATGGTACTAAGACTTTCAATCACTGTATCAATGTGTATTTAAGATGGCAAAGTTTCAAAATTTACGTTTTCGAACTCTTTTCTGACTTTGCTCCATAAAAGAGTAAAACAATGAAAAAAAGGGGGAATCCTTAATAATATTGTAGTCTATGCTGCAACATACATATAAAAAATTGCAAAATTTCTCAGAGTAACTTATAGCAACACACATCATTAGCCTATCCAAGTTTTCAGTGAAGGAAAATCCTGCTTATATCTGAGGGTAGGTGTTGCCGCAGGGAACCTCACTGCGTTTACCTCAGGACAAGCGCGAGCCAAGGGCCGCCCTTGGGCAGCCTGTAGGAAGTGCCAGTTGATGTCATTAGTCTACCCAAACTGATCCTGAGCACCGGGACAGCTTTGTCGTGGTCAGCCCCTAGGTTACACCGGCATGTATGGTATTTCAACAAAACAGGGCAGTGCTACAGCTGGCTCCGAATGAAGGAAATGGCGCCAGCTCTAAAGAGCACCACTGACCCAGCTAATGCCTGCTGCTCTGAGGAATACAAAAAACCCCAACTTGGCAGAAAGGTGACGCACTGCATCCTGCTCTTTCTGGATGTATCTCCCCTGCTACTCCATCCTGGCAAATGAAAATAGAGCAACTGAAAACTTACACAGTATTGTTTTGTCTGGCCCTAAAATATTTGTACAGGGATCACCACAATCTCTTATGGACCCCATCCCAAATCCTAAAACTGGACAAGAGTTATCACCTCTTTGTTGTCTATAGGATGAGCTACATTGGGCATGTGTAAGGACCAGGCTTTAGCAAGGGAGTTAATCTCAGGACACAAACCAATATTGCAAGAGGCAGATTTGGCATTTCCCTACCTGGGGAATTTTGACTGTCATCCAGTTGGGTTCCCTGCTTCCAGCCTGACATAATTTGTCCAAAGCCATTGTCTGCATTATAACCAGAGGGAAGCCTGTAAAGCAGAACTCTGACAGAAGAACAGGATGGCCAGATGGATCTCATAGAGACCTCTCACAGGAAGCCCGATAGGGAGAAGGAGTCAAGTGATGGTTTTTCAGCATCTACTCTAGAGAGAGGAGAGAAAAAGGACAAAGAATTAAGGTACAAATTAATTAGACATGAAGGAAGGACAACAACAGATAACATGGATGTAGTTCCCTGACAGGAGAGCATAAAGATACAAAACTAGTTCAAGAAATTAGGAAGTAGACATTAGGAAGATTACATTAGATAATATAGTACATAGTACAATATTAGGAAGTTTAAATGGTCAAGAGAAATATGTTCAGGGGTTTCAAGTAGAAAATACATGAATAGATTAAAATACATGTTTATTATATACAATGTGATTCATGAACAGTTATATCATATATATGTGATACAATCTATTGTTTAAAAAGTCACTATAGCTTCTATAAGAGTAAGGATTGAATGCAGGAAGCTGTTGATACAGCCCAGCTGAGAAGTCAGGGTAATTGCGTTGGAATTGACTCTACAAAGTTGAATCATGTGCTTGTTATATAAAAGAAATTGAAATGGCAAGCACAAGATCATGAATTAGATTCCATGTACCAGAAAGAAATGAAAGAAAGAAAGAAAGAAAGAAAGAAAGAAAGAAAGAAGAAAGAAAGAATGAAAGAAAGAAAGAAAGAGAAAGAAAGAAAGAAAGAAAAAAAGAAAAAAAGAAAAAAGAAAAATGAAAAGAAAAAGAAGTTAAAATATTTTAGATGTGTGTTAAGAGGCTTACAGGTGGTAAGGGAAAGGAGAAAATCAAGGTAAGTTTTAGCATTGTTTGCTGAAAAATGGAAATCTGAGGAAGAAATAGATTTTGTGATGGGGAAACTAAGTGTACCAATATGACTTTGTTAGCAATAAAATGTCATAAGATTCTCAGGAATGATAGGATATATATATATATATATATGTATATATATTGTTTTAAAAATTATGTATCAAAAATCAATTATGCAAAGAACCAAAGAACATTTAACAAAGAACTACAAGGAAAAAATATACAGTTTTACAGATGATAATGACTTGGAATAATAGAACTGGAGAAATGAAAAAAAATGTTAGATAGTGTTAACAGAAAGTTAGGGAAGGAAGGATATCAGTAGATGGTTGTAAATAATTATAATAATTTTCAGAAGTGGAAGAATAAGAGATGACAGAATGCATACCTTAGGTCTTACGAATCAACATCACTGGAGAACAGATAGGCATCTTTTGAAATCAAACTGAAGAGGGAGATGTTGCAGATGTAGCATCATTGGGTATTTTTGAGATGCACAACATTAAAACACATCTGTGGATGAATGAGAATAAAACAATAGAAAGTCAGATTGAAGATGTTGAAAAGACAAATATAATCACAGAAGTAAGCATTGGGCTAATAAGAAAAAATAACAGCTTTCAAAGAAACAAACTGATTTTAATTAAGAGTATGCATATCTCACGGACCTTAGTTGAAAAATGCAAAACATTTGTGGAAAGAAACAGGCAGAAATAGCTTTCTTCACTTTAACTACTTCACTATGAAATATCAGGAAATACTGGAAGTGGAGTATAATTTGGTGGGGATATTTATATTGGAGACTATAGAGGAATTTCAATGTAGTATATAAACAGTAAATATCAGAAGATTGTACAGTCCTATGGATTAAGTACCTACCTGAAATTTATAATAACAATGTAAAGTCGACTCAGTCCTTAGGATTTGTAAATTTCTGTATCTGTGTTCATCTGATTGGTTGTAACTACCATAGTTTTGAGATTGTGACAAGAATTCAGGGTAGAGGGAAATGAAAGCGTCTAAACGTTCTGGCAAGGCATGCGTGCTAGCTTTGGGGCGTGTGTACTAAAGCAGGCAAGGAGCTCATTGAAATCATGAAGTAAGGAATATTGAAAAAAAATCAGCAGACTGCAGACAAAGGGATCTTAAGTAAGGCTCATGGAGTGATGGAGAGTTTTGTGGCTTCTTTCTAGATTCCCCCCAATGCCTTACGTATTCATAGTGCAGGTTTTTCAGAGGTGGCTGAATCTAGAGTGTGTTATGCTGGGAAGGATTCATGATACAATGCTAGACTCAAGGGCTCTAGGATTAAGGATGTGAGTGCTACCGGCTGTAAATAGCCTGGATATGAGGAAAAGGGAGGAGAGAGCTGGAGTTGTCCCTCATTTGTTTCACTACCTCCTGCTCACCATGAACTATTCTCTTCTGCAAAGCCACCTTGCCTTGTACCCAGTAGATTATGGACAAAAACATCTACAAACTATGAGCTAAATAAAACTTTCTTCCTTTGGTTCCAGGTATCTTGTCTCAGCAAAGAGAAAAGTAACACAGAGAATGACATTAAAAAGAAGTCTATTTCTAAATCATGTTTTCCTGAAGTCCAACTTCCTATTAAAAAAAAAATGAGGACATAGCTTACAAGTGGAAAGTCAATATGAAGTAGCAGAAAGACAACCGAGGAGCGAGGGATTAAGGAACAAAGAGGAAGTTCAAGCATGAGAGCATGGTAGGACTCAGGTGGTAAACAAAGGAAAGCCAGAGAGACCAGGAGCTCTGAGACAATAGCAGAAAAAGAGAGAACAGAATGAGGAAAGGAGGGAAGAAAGAGATCTGAGAAGTGTTGGAGAAAAGAATATGAACATAAAATCAGGACTGAGGGCCGGGGATTTAGCTTAGCCCCCTAGGCGTCTACCGGTAAGCACGAGGTCATGAGTTTGATCCCCGGTACCACATAAAATAAAATACAATAAATAAAATAAAATAAGGACTGAAGGGTACATTTATCTTACATTGAGCTCCAAGTGTGTGGGACATGAGAGGCAAGTCCTTTTGTAGAAACCTGGAATGAAAGCAGTGTCATCCTGGGCAATCAGATTTCAGGTAAATTAAGCAGAGAAAAAAGGTTGAATTAAAAAAGAGCTGGTAGCTGACCTTGAGTTCTAGCCCTTATGTTTTGATTTTGAAATAGATATTGAAATACCTATAAAAGTTAGTATATCAATCCCAGACACTCTCACCTGGAATATCAAATACAATTTTCATTATCATTTCGATGCTCAGAATTCTGTACTTTTACAGGATATTTGTGAAAGGAAATGCATACAGCTCTTTCAGGTTAAAAGGAATGAAAACTGATCATTCAACAGATATTTTTGAAAAAGATGTATGTAACTTTCATGCTGGTTATACATTATTAAGGAAAGTAGGCAAGCTCCCTGACTCTACTGGATAACAATCTAGCTTCCCTAAACATTCTCAGTTTAAATGCCCCTCAAAATATTAAAATAATAAACAAACAAACAAAATATCTTCTCTCTGTGATATTTACTGGATGATCAGAGAACTCTGAATAATGAAATTCAGCAGCTTTTCATGCATACCAAGAACACTGGAAGCAGTCAGAGAAATTTTATTTGTAAACAATTGACTGAATTTATTTAAAAGTTTAATTCTATGTTGAACTTTTTTGTAATAATGACATTTAATTAAATATTAGATAAACCTTGAGAGCTTTCTAGTTTCTAAAAACTAGCTTACATGATTTAAGAAATATGATTAGGGAAAATTACTGAAAATAATTGCTATGTAAAACTAGATGTGAGCATTGTAAATGGTTGAGTCACAGTACTAATAAATTTTGTTCTAGATTCCATGGTTTATGTGTATCAATTAATATTGTTCTTTTAAGGAAAAAAATATCCAAGGATAAATTACCGTGTTATAAATTTTGAGTTAAAACTTTTACAATAATTATGTCATTTTATGAACCCTGGCTTTTAATACACATTATAGAATACTGACCAATTAAGAGATCCAGTCTCTAATTATAATAGAACTATATATAATTGCAGATGATAGTAAATTTTAAATTGTGAAAGGGAAAAAAGTGAGGAGAGAATCTACTTTGTAAAGTATTAAAAGAAGCTTTGGGTTTAAACCCAGTGACAATTAGATCATAACTAGGTGCATTAAGACAAATTTGCTCTGGAGAGTAGAAATGTTCAGAAATTTTCACAATTATCAAGAAGAATGTGGTAAGAAAATAAGAGTAAAACAAAGTGGGAAGAAAGTAAGTAAAATCAGGAAAATACAAATAAAGGGCCATAAAAAACATGTAAATAGATGAAATGATGTTTTAGAAAACAATAGACATTTTATAAAAGAACTTAAAAAGCATCACAAGACCATTCAAAACAATAGAATAAAAAAGTACTGACAAACTAAAGACATGAAAAATGTAATATGATTTTAGATTAAAAGAAAGACAGGAAAGTAAAATTCAAGCCTTAATGACCATTATCAATACCATTGACTAATATTTTATGAGAATAAAATGTTATTTAGAGTTACAATAGACCACAATAAATATTTAAAAGCCAATCCTATAAGATAAACATTTCCAAAGAAATTAAAACTTCAAGCATAAACTGATAGAATTAAAATTACAGTGCAATATGTTAATTTCTCTCTTTTGCATATCATAAAAATCACAAAAATGGATTTATAAGATGTAAATGTTATTAGTAGTAATGAAATCTGGTTTTTTTTTTTTTTTTTGTCTATTTGAGACAAGGTCTCACTATGCAGTTCGGGCTGGTCTTGGGCTCGCTTTGTAGCCCAGGCTGGTCTCAAACTTGCAACAATCCTCTGGCCTCAGCCCCCAAGTGTTGGGATTACAGGCATGTGCCACCTTGCCAGGCCAAAATTTGTGTTTCTATATCAAATATTATATACAGCTATCAGACAATTATTTCTAAACAATAATTAAATTTTTGTATAAAAGAGCATATATCCTGTACCATAAGTGGTTACAAAAAAATTATCAGCTGAAATGGAAGAGTTCAGATTAGGGAAAAAATAGATAAATAATAGAAATGTGTAAAAGAAAGTATTCTCAAACACTGATTTATTTATGTAGTGACATATTTAATTTTCTTGTGGTATGGAGATTTGTATCCAGGTCTTTTTCTCTGAGCTATGACCCAGCCCTTTCTTTACGAGACCTCGCTCTTCATCCTCATCATCCTTCTCTTGCTAGTTTTTCTTCTTGTTTTGTGTCAAAGTCTTGCTAAATTTCTAACCTGTTAACACTGGGGTACCCTTCTGTCTCAGCTTCTTAGAGTCTAGGATTACTTACAGGTATGCACCACCATATCCAGCTGTAAATATAAGTCCTTTTTGTGGAGTGACTTTCAGTATTCTCCATCTATATTTTAAAATCTTGGCTAAAAATAAGTTTAACAGGAATCACCATGTAATTTGCAGGTTTCCATATAAAATGAAAATGCAAGACTTTTTGTTAAAAATTATTAATTATTATTTGGTAGTATACACATGTATCCTAGCACTCTAAGAGACTGAAGCAAGAGAATATTAAGTTTAGGTCTAGCAAGTTAACAAGACCAAATATTTTCTATAATAGCTGGAGATGCAACCCATGCAAAAGCCACATGTTCAGTCTCCAGTACTACAGGGAGAAAAAATAATGACAGTAAGAATTTCAAAACAGTGACAACAGAGCATTAAATGAAGTACTTGGTCCTTCTCAACCTGAGCCCAATGACATTGAGCAGATTGGTCTGCATTATAGCACCTTTGTCTCCTAAAATGATCAATTAAAATTATTTTATTCTAATTCATGCTGCTGTTGGAGCAGACCTATTTTGTATTTCCTGTCACATCCACAGAAGCTCTTCATATGTTAGAAATGTCATAACAGTGAACTCATCACACACCCATTCTGAAAATTTTCAATGTTTTGATTGAAAAAAATACCAAATTCTTCTAAGAATTGTTGAGAAGAAAATACCAAGTTCTTAGTAGGTTAGCAGACCTCAGTTTTGATTACAGTATTTTCCTTTACTTAGCACATTACATTACTCTTTCTCGTTGCTGAGACAAAGTACCCAACACTCAAAGTTAAAGTAGGAAATGTTTACTTTGGATTACAGTTGGTAGAAGTTTCAACTCCTATTTGTCTGGCTTCAAATCAGAGTGGTATGGCGGAGAGGAAATGGCAGAAGGCAGCAAGGCAGCAATTGACTGAAGCAGCCCTATTATTTTTTTTTTTCCTTCAGCAGTCTTGTATTCTCCCAAGATGCTCTGCTTTGGGAGATTGGGGCACACTGAATCCTAGCATCACACCATGAATTAATCCCAGCATCACATCCTTAATCCTAGGATCACAAACCCTAGATGCAGCCCCCTCTAAAAAATCCTATGTATGACACCATGAAGCCTGGGGGGTCATGTAGACCCAGCTGTAACACACATACAACCCATTAGCAAGTCCTACTAATGTCCTAATGTGCCTGAATTTGTCAACTTCTTCACTACTGCACTTCTGGCATCCTCTCCCATTGTACAAGGTACATTAAAATAACAATAAGGGTTTCTCCAGATCTAATTGTTCTGGCGTCATCCTTAGGAAGCTACTCTCCACATAATTGCAATACAATCTTTAAAAAGCATAATTCTGATATATGGCTCCTTTGATTAAAGTCTTTGTTGAATTTCCATTGCATGTAATGCGAAATATGAACTCCTCCCATGGTCCCAAAAAACACCCATATGTCTCTCCCTTTTCTGTACTCCATCTTCTCAATCCTTTCAATTCCTTCTAGTAGCATGTAAATGAAAAGTTTACCAAACACATCAAAAATTTCACCTGTAAATACCTCAAACTCACTAATGACTGAGGAACTACTGACCTTTTGCAAAACCCTCTGTCTTGAGAAATAGTAGCTCTTTCTTATTCTCTCTGACTCAGTTCAGCTATTATGTTAACAGACTTTCATCTTGAAATGTCCTTTCCCCAATTACGTTGTGTCTACTAGCACAAGGGATTATATTAGAAGCAATTACTGCTACCTGTAATCCCCAGTTAATTACTGTATTTAGTTATTTAATTGTGCTGTTTCCACCTAATTCAAAGCAAATCTATGAAAAGAGTATCTTGTTCATTGCTGAGAAAAACATCTTGAGTTTAGGAAAATTTATAAAAAAAAGGTGCAAGCTTATTTCTCTACCTCCTTGAGAACTACAGGAAAAGAATAAACAAGTACACATCAGTATTTCTCTCACATGAAAAAAAAAAGATAGCAGTACATGTCTGATTCTGTATTCTGAGTCTTATCTCTAATCAAATTTGCTAAACTTCCATGTTTCATTTTCCAGTTCATCAGGAAGAATAGCATCAATGTTTGGTTTGCCTCTAAGAATCAATCAACATATTTATTGATTGCCTCTTTTTGGCATTGAGCAGGCTGAGGTGATGTGGGAAATTAAAAAAGTTTAATATGCAGTGTTTGTAAAATCTGTTAGAAGGACACATTCAAAACACTAAAATTTGGATGTGATAGTACATGCCCATATTCCCAGCACTTGGGAGGCTGAGGCAGGAGGATCACTGCAAATTCAAAGCCAGCCTGGGCCACATAGCAAGACCTTGTCTCAAGCAATAACACAACAAAAACAAAAACGATTAAAGCAATTAATAAAAGAGTTGGGATTTGAGTGATCACGGACGACTCCAAGAAGAACTAGTCTTTAGACAAAAGTTTTTAAACATGTATCGAGTTGGACTTGAATTGAACAAATCTTTCAATTATGGATAGGATTCTCTTCAAAGAAATGTTATGAGAAAGTATGTGAATTGTTTTGTTTATTATAAAGTTTACATGTAAAAGTCATGTAAAATAATTTAGAATTATGTTTAGTGATATTTTGAAGATGCTGGAATGCTCAATCCAGTTAAAGCCAAAATAGAGCATGATAAATAATTTTAATAGGGGACTAAAACTAGGAAAAGTGATTAATTAAGATTTAATCTAAAAAACTCTATAAAATACTTTGGTCTGAAGGTACACTTACAGAAGGTAATAAAAGTTGAAATATTATAATTATCTAGATATAAAGTATAAAGTACTTCAGCTTGTATGTTGACATTGAAAATTCACCTGGAGAAATAAAATAGCAAACCGTATTATCTGACTAAGTATCTTTTGAAGAACAAGAATCAAATTCTTGAGTTTGTTTGAACGCTGCAATCTGAAAATAAAGAGAAGCATGATGAATAAATAGAGGTTCCTGCTTTATTCCTCTATCCTACATAGATACTTAAATTTTTCTCCAGTTTTTAGTAAGTCCAACCCAGAGATAATATTAATTCAGGCAGCTTGATAAAAAAACAAAGACAACTATTTATCTTTTTATTTGACTTTTATTTCCAAATGTGTTAAAAAAAACAGAATTAAAGACTATAAAGCTATCTTGGTTCACAAACTCAAATAGCTTCATACTCTTGGAAAAGATGGAAACATTTGCATCTGTAATGGGCAGATGGCCATGGTCTTGTTTGTCACCCAATGTAGAGTTTGCAAATAAAAACAAAGTTTTTTGAGGTGCCTATGTGATTATCTTAAATTGAAATTTATATTGAAGTTCAAAATGATAAACAACTATTGAGAAACACAATTTTTAGATAGTGATAATTTATTTATGTGTGATAATTTTATTAAATGGCCTGTAATTTATACCTGCAAATACACAAGTGTGTGTATGTATGTGCTTATGAATACATTGTGGGTGTGCAGTTTAAAACAACTCATACAATTTATTATCATCTTTCCAAAGTAAATATGAAGCCAAAGATTAATATCAGCCTTCATCAACATGTATCCAAAAATTTTATAATGATTTTAAATACATCAATGATTCATTTTTATGACTCTTTACCTGACAAGTATTTCTGAATCTTTTTTAACAAACATTACCCAGTAAACAGTCACAGAGTGTTTATTATATGTTAATCTGGTTTAAGTGCTAGGAATATAGCACTAAACCAGTTAGACACAATTCTTCATTCCCCAGAATTCTATATACATTATCAGTAGAGACCAGATACTGCTCCAGCGTGCCGTTATCACTCAAGCTTTACTGCAAAAAGCAAGAGTAAATGTCTCCAAATGGTTTATATAGGAGTCAATTCATTCACAGTTGAGCTGGAGAGTCAGGATTTGAGGTAACATCATTTGCAGCAGTTTCCAAATGCCTGGCAGAAGAAATGATCCAGGGAAGCAACCAGGTACCAGAAGCGGTAAAGCTGACCCCAGAAGCGGCCGCACACTGAACCACGGAGCAGCTGTGTTGGGAAAGCAGATACAGTTACCGCCATCAGCTTCCTCTTTCCATGTGGATTCTCGTGCTTCTCTGCTGTTTTATAACATTCGCTCTTGTTTCGAGGCCTATCGCAGAGCGCAGGTAAATCGATGGTACTCAAGGACAAAGGGAAGCACAAATGTGGCTGACAGTATCAGCAGATACGGTGTCAGTGATGTCAAGATGGGAAATTCCTTCAAGACAGGAAGCTGGTTCAAAATTTGGAAAGGGTCAATCAAAGGAAAACAAAAATGAAAAACATGTACTGTACTCCCTGTAAAGTATTTAGCTAAAATTGCCAAAACATTGACATTCAAATTATTTAAGATATTATTGAACCAAAATATTCTAAGTGGAAAGCCATTTTTGAACCAAATCACATCACAGTAAAGTCTATGCCACTGACCATGTGTTACAAACCTTTTCTGGTTATACATGATTTGTAGACTTTTCGCTGATTTTCTGTTGTGCTGTGTAGTCTGTTCTGTTTATAGAGAAGTTTATTAAGTCTTGCTTTCATGATTTCTATAAATGGGAGTAAAAGAACATATGTTTATTTTTGGCTACTAGATTTATTAAAAAATTCTTATTGTAAAACATTAGAAATTATCATAAGTGTATATTTATATAGCTTGAAGTTGTAAAAATTCACAAATGCTTTACTTTTTATTAAAGTAAGTTGTTTTTATAGTCAACTCACTAGTATTTCTTATACAGTATTAGTACTAATGATGCATGTCACATAGACATAGAATAATTACAAAACTACTTCTGATTTATGTTACAGTTTGTCAGATGTTAAAATGCTAGCATATGTTGCAAACATAGTTTGGCTTAAACTTGCCATGTCTAGAATTGTTATGATGTGAGCATCATTGTCTATAGATAGAATTAAAGATGAATGAACTTTTCAATAAACACTGAAAGATACTGTACATTCTTATCTTCATTAGGCACACTCAGAAATAATATACTATTTTAATTTTTAGCAGAGAGCATTCACACTAAAAATTAATATGTTACCGGAAATTATTGTAGAATCTGGCATTTCTACTCCAAGAATTATATATCTACAAGACTCTAGCTCATATACACATAAATATTTATAATGTTAATGATTATTCTCAATAGTCAAAACAGGAAATGGCACCAAAATTTATTAATAGGAGAGTTGGACAGTGATTTTTGCTTTATACAGTGAAAGAACTAAATACAGTAAATATAGATAAATAGATAAATTATAGCTACATGTAGCAATGAAAGAGAATCTTGAGATTGTAAAATTAGGTAAGAGGAACCCATATATAAATGACATAATTCAATATATAAGCTACAGAACAAGAAACATAAGTCAAGCTAACATCACATTATTTTATGAGGCAACTGCAATGGTTGAATTAAGACAAATGAAACATCTATGTAAGCATTTACAGGGTTGCCACGGAAGAGGCTGTAAGTTATTAGACTGGGAGGTGGCCAGTGTTTAATTATCCCAATCTGAGTAGCGTTTGCTTTGTTATTAGATTCGTACAACAAGGATAGTTTTGATTCATCATTGATACTATAATGTAGCCGGAGTTTTTAAAAAGATAAAGAAAAGTAGTTTACACGTGACTATCTTGTTCTAAAATCCATGTGGTTAATGCTTTGAGTTTAGGTGACTGCACTGAAGAACAGGGAAGAAATCTAAACTTTGAATGTTTCTCTTCTTCCCTGACACATACTTTCTACCATCTTTTCTGACACTCAGGGAAATGAAATACCCTTTATTATTTCAGCTTACTTCCTGCCCACCGCGGTACCCAATTCTTTTCATGTCTTGAACCTGAATCAGTCACCAGTACTATTTATTTCTGACCTTTATTTTATATCTTCTATAAGATATTTGATTAATGTATTGCTAACTTTTTGGGTATAAATATGTTAGGTTAACTCTAATATGCACATTTGTATGTTTATTAGCTCTATATTGCTATTTTGATTAAATTATGAGTATTACATTACAAATCAGTATTTATAGGTCATTCTTGTTTTATAAGGAGGAACACAGCTTCTTTTAAGGAAAGAATTGTTCTTGGGAACAAAATACTTCATAATTTTTTGATAACGTGTTAAAATGATTTAAATTTGTCACTAAGAGTGTTTTTCATTAGCATTCCCACAAGTATAAGTCATGAACGTATTTTTTATACACCATATGACTTCTACATAGATATGACTCATCAATTATATTTTGTAAAGACTTAAAAGTGGCTGTTATTATGAGTTTAATATTGACCTATAGCTGGTGTGTGAGTGTGTGTATGTGTGTGTGTGTGTGTGCGCACATGCATGTGAGCATGTGTGCATATGTTTATATTCTTATTTATGGGTGCTGGGTGTTGAACCCAGTACACTTTTGAGCTCCATCTCCAGTCTGATTTTGTTAATTTGTTTGTTTTAAGAAAATTCCCATTAAGTCCTTAAATTGCACAGGCTACATTAGAATTAGAGATTTTTTCGCCTTGATCTCTAAGAATGCTGAGAATACAATCACACGCCACCATGTGCACCTAAAATCTAAAGACCATACAAATAATTCCACCTTTCCATTACTATGTTAACTAGAATTTCATAAGCAGTATTGAGACTATAATTTATCGTATGCTTAGACATGTCTCTGTCTCTCTTCATTTCAACAAACTGTAATAAAATTCCTTTAAATAACAATTTAAAATAATTTTTCATTGAATCTGAAATAAATCTTAAAATTACCATGCCACAGTGTCACAAAGGACTGTCATTCATTGTGAGAAATACTTAATTTCAGAGCTTCTGTCACCTCAACAATATATTCCAATAGGTATATTTGAAAAAGATACATAGCTACAATGCTGGCAAGGAATAATGATGCCAATACTAACAGCAGTGACAGTGCTTTGGTGGTGGAGAACAAAAAGCATGTTGAAAGATATTCTGAAGACACTGCTGATAATATTTGGTAAATTTCTGCATATGCTGCACATGAATGTTGTCTGGGAGCATCGGTTTAATGGTCTAATTTGACTACAGTCTTGGCAAGAAAAAAATGTATATTTTATGTTGTCTTTATACAATATACATATACATTATATATAGAATATATATATATATATATATATATATATATAGAGAGAGAGAGAGAGAGAGAGAGAGAGAGAGAATTTATTCCTTACCTCTGTCTTCCTTAGCTGATTCTCAGAGGTTTTGCCCTGCTCGCTTCCTGTGTCTCTAAAGCAAAGCTTTCCCTCACCTGCACCAGCGATAAATCCTGCTTCTGGTCCTTGAGTGCTGCGTACCTTCCTCTTATATCACATGTGTAATTGGCTTATCATTCTAAATATTTTACTATCTTTGTTCTATTTGCAATGTATGTTTCAAAACTTTTCATTATTTTTGTCATCTCCTCCATTAGTAAATTTAGAAAAATATTACAGTTCAAATTCATTTTTTTTCCTCTTTTGTGTGAGTGAACTATATCATTAAGGTCACTGGACATTTGGTCCCAGTATCAAATGTGCTTATTTCTGAAAGTTAACTTTTTCAGATTTCATTCAATTATTTCAGGGAAATTTCATACAAATCAAAATTGATGAAACACAGTCCTAAATATTTTGAGTCACTATGTTTATTCCAGCCTAGCTACGCAAACATTTTAGCTTCCTCAATTCTGTGTTGATCAATGCTATACGGTAAATTTTTCTTCTGTTTAATAAAAAATCAATTTTCTTATAGTGTTTTTATTAGTCTTTATATTACATTTAGACATCAACACCTTCAGAAATTAATAAAGCATAGGAGACTCCTCCAAGAGAGGAACCAATACAAAAACCAAAGTTGACAGCTTCTTAAGAAACTGATTTCATGACAAGAAGCAAAAAATAAATCTGAGCAGTGTGACAGTTTCCTTGACTAAGTTTTCCAGAATTGCTTTGAAGTACTGTGAAAATATTGCATGTTTGACTAGGTTTGTTTAGCCTCTTTAATATAGTTTGAATTATTGCTAGCACTTACTTGCAGAGCCATATGACCTATGTCAAGCCAAAAGAGCATTAATCTCAGAATATATCATAATGGCTAAAAACTGAAAAGTTTGACACAGTTAAGATTGAAATTTTTCTAATCATTAAAGATGTGATTTTTGGGGCCGGGGATTTAGTTCAGTGATGTAAGCGCTTGCCCTATAAGCGCGAGGTCACAAGTTCAATCTCCAGTACCAACAAAATATAAAATAAATAATTAAGATGTGATTTTAATCCTGTTAAAATAGATGATGAACAATCATCCTTCGTATCTCCTGACTTGGGACCTCAAGAAGTCACACGTGTAATAAGAAATAAACTGGGAATCAGAGAAGCACCTGACAAGTTTCCAATAATATGAAACGCAGTGAAAAACTTCAAGTCATTACAGGTTATGTAGAATTGAGGCTTCTGTAAATAGCCTCCATTATCCATTTCTGGATTTAGGATACCTGCACTTAGTTATATCTGTTGGGGTTCAAAGATGGCCATGAATGGCTGATAGGGTACAATGTCAGCTTGCTTGGCTTGAGGGTCTGCCCTAGGGTTCATGGGCCACATGTGTTTGAAGATCTTGGTGGGTCATAGAGATGAGGGTTTGAGACATATGCCTGATCCTTTGGGAATTTCATCTCTGGCACTGTTCCCCTTCTGCATACTGGTTGTCACAGATTCAGTGGTTTGCTCTACCAGTTCTGATCTAGCTGATCATAGATCAAAGCTATTTAAAATATAAGCCAAATTAAACTTTACCTTCAAATTGTGGGAGACAGGTATTATTTTCTCAGTTATAAGAAGACCTTACTAATATATATAATGTCTTCAGCTCCCTTTTCAATTACATGAAACAGGACAGAGAAGCAAGTGACTGTTTCTTGAAGGGGTGAATTGACATTGTTGTTAAATCTGAGATGTCATCAATATCTTTCCAGTTATGTAGGTACAAGAAGATGAAAATAAAGAGGTTTGGGGAATCCTAGGTTGGAAGAAGGGAGAAGGAGGAAGGAAAAGGAAGGGACATAGGATGTCTATAACTTCCCATTTTTTAAGAAATGTGACCCAATTAATGTTTAATATATTTTACTATCTGATCACCATGTTTCCTGCTTTGAAGAGGAATCTAGAATGAAGTGGTTAGAAGCATGCATGCAATAGGAGAAGGCACACATATGCATTTTCTGATCTTGTGTCCTCTGCCTTTTCTTCTTCCTAGTTTTCTTGACTTTTAGTGACCAGTTCCTCGGGAATTTAATGATCAAGTTTACAGGCAAGACACATTAGGTTCTATGCTCAATGTTTACTAAAGAAGATACAAGATACTACATAGGGCTCTGGTTTCCTTGCATCTTAGTCTCATAGTAGACAAATATTTAGCACAGTTTTCTTTACGCCAGCTGAACCCTCTGAAAAACCAGGTCTGTCTCTGCAATTCTATACTCAAATATTCAGCCTGATTTTATTTCCCAGAACAAATTATTCAGTCATAACTGTACAGTCTGACTCTCCAAGGATTATACAGAGTACTTTGATAATGTGACTCAAATAACACAGTACACCTTGCAGTTGAGGAATATGGGATTATAAAACATACAGCTACCTAAAAGAGAAATTAAAACCCATACAAGATTATTCCTTTTTTATGACTGCATATTATACCAAAGAAATCAGTGACTCAGTCATGATCACAGGAACTTCAGCATTAATCTGCACTTATATAATTCAGAATCGCAGAATCCAAAGTGGTGAGAAGCCTCCTTGCTACATCCCTTAAATTGTTTCTGTTGTCCCACCTGTAAAACAGAGATTACTCTAACGGGAAAATGTAATAACTTCATACATAGACTGTTTAAGTGTTTACTGGTATTACTTTGAGCTCTAAATAATGAAACTTCCAAATATTGCAATTTTTCTGCTGTCATGTAATAAGAATGGAAGGCTGAGTCATGGAAGAAAATGAAAATTGTTCATTCTAAGCTGCATGACTTTCCATTGTTACTGTAAAGGAAGTGCAATTGATAATAACATATCTAGTTTGTCAAATTCATTTTGTGCTATGTGTACATATACATGTATATATTCATATATACACATATGTGCATGTACAGATAACATTTTCATGTATATATATATATATATATATATATATATATATATATATATCTTTTTCATTTTATGGGAAAATGAACCTAAAAACATAAACAACATGCAGCGAGTATAAGAACACTTATATAACTCCATCAGTTCTTTTCCCATTAAAAAATACAAGGAAACCATTTTAAAATTCATGCTGCAAATTTGAATGAAGACCCTTAAAATATTTTCTTACTTGATAGTAGAATTAAATGATATGAGTTGGAAAATTATTACCCACTAGAATTTAGTTATTGTTGTTGGCAAAAGAATAAATGCTTTTGTATTACAAGTACAGTGTCATCCCTCGAGTAAGGGGCTGACCTCCATCAGATGCCAGGTACACTCGGCCGGCCGTGGGATCATCCCATCCTGTCTGGTGTGAGACCAAGGGTCAGAACTGGCCGAGCCATTCACATCTTAGCAGCTTATTCATATGCAAACTCTTACTGTGACAAAGGAGTGCATGCCACCTTCTGTATAGCACAGCACATGTCTTAGTTTCTAGCCCTTTGAGACTGGATGAGAAATTAATTATACAAGGTCAAGGAAAAGGAGAGCTTTCATAATTTGTTTTTTCTCTTTTGCAACTTTTCTGGTTTTGCCTTAAGGATGCTATATGTAATAAATTTTAAATAAACAACGCTTCTCTGCTTCTTCTGAACCAAAAAAAGAAAAAAGAAGGAAAGAAAAAGAAAAAAGGAAAATGTAGGGACAAATTGTACTCATACAGTACTAAAATTCCCACACCTAATATTTATTACTAAACTTGTGTGGTAATAGTAAGCTAAATTCATCAACATTAGAATTTTTGCCCACCTTGTTAAGTACAATTGGGTTTTAGTTAAAATGACATATGTGTTCTGGTGAGACTTTTTTTTTCCTTTGGTGATTCTGGGGATCAAACTCATGACCTCATGCTTGCCAGGCAGGCCCTTAGACCACTGAGCTAAATTCCTGGCCCTGAGATATGTGTTCTGGAAAACCACTAAGCTATGCAAAATTTTGCAATAAAATCCTTAGGGATGGTGACAAAATGAAGTTAAGGGCAGAGTTCTTAAAAATACTGCTAAAAGCTAGGGATTCAGCTCAGCAGTATAAGCACCTGCCTGGCAAGTATGAGTCATGAGCTCAACCCCCAGTTAAAAAAAAAATACTACTAATGACAATTTAAAACAAATATAGGAACCTAATAAAAACTGTAATGTGTTTTTATGCATGTTTCATAGTTAGGAAATTGAGACATGCCATAATTTTGGCTCATTAGCTTTTTTTTGGAGATGAATATTAGAATAGTTGAAGCTTTTGCATCACTATAAATTGACAGAAGGAGAGTCATTAAAATTGGGTGCAAGATACAGAAGGGGGGGGACTAATTGTCAGTCATTTGAATTCTAAGTATTTCCCACCAGGCCTCATTCAAAGAGGTGCAGTTTTCTGCAATGACTTCATGTTTATGCAATCACATTGCACATAAGCAAATATATTTGTATCTATAGAGATCAAAATATTCTTTCCGACATACTTGTTTACTAATTAATTGCCTTAGAACAAATACAGTGTTTTGTTTCAAAACAGGTGTTACAATATAACTGAACATATTTGTAAATAAGGAAGAATTGGAGAATCTGGCAACAGATGCAAATGTCCTGCCATACTTATCTTCATAAACATATATGTATTCATGCATATTCTAATTACGATAAAATAAACTTTACTTTTTATTTTAATCTCTGGTGTCATATTTCATAAATTCCTTCATGTTGCTCAATTATGTTCTTTCTTCACCTTTAATTTGTACCAGTGTTAAATTAGTTTTGTAGTTTGGAAAATATCACGTGACACACCCTCCTTTGACTGGTCAAGAATGACTCAAGTTCATCCTGAAACATGTGTCTATAGTTATTGATACTTTTGTGAATCTTTAAAGGCTGAGTTAGCGTTTATATTACTTTTCCATATTTCTAGAGAAAAGTGGAACACTTCACCAAATATGTGATTTCCAGAACTTTCGTTAGAGAAAAAGCAATATTTTAATGAAAAGTGCACATGAGTGTATCATGATTTTACAGAATCCTTTTTAAAGTGCTGTCCTACTTTGGCTACAATCTAAAGTGTAACGGTTGCTTGCATCCACAAAATGAAAGAAGAAAAATAGTGGCTAATGTTAAATCTTAATGAAACATAAAAGGTGTGTTTACATTAGCAACAAAATGATCACAGATTTTTAATGGTACTAAGTTAAATGTACAGTTGACCTAAATTTTCTTTTCACTTAATATTAAATGTCATTATGTCATCTTATTGAAGATTATCAACTAATATTGTGATTACTAAAGATTAAAACTGAATAGTGCTTCTTGCCAAGGTAATTTTAGTCCCCAAATGTTTATGGAGACATAGTTGCAACTGGTATAAGAGTTTTCAACCGACTGGCATCTAGTTGAGAGAAACTAGGAGGATACAAGAGACAACTCCACACAATAAAAATGAATTATATGATCTGAAATGTCACCAGTGTTAAGGTGCAAGAGGAAACGTAAAAATTTTATTTATTTAACTAAATAGTCTGTGTTGAGTGACATGTACAGTACAGCATTGGTCAGGAAAGCATTCCCCATAAATATTAGTTGATGATGATGGTCTTTTGAAAATGCTTATGTTATAAAAACGTCATCTTCTAATCCTGTCTTAAAGACTTTCAAAACATTCCCCATGACTATTTTTCATGATTATATCTCAATCAGCAAAATAAAATCATTATCAATGTTAATAAATAAATAAAGTGCAGTTTACTATGTAAATATTTTTACAAGTATTGTTTTATTGAATTCTCATAACCCATGCAATAGGTACAATTTTTCCACTGGTTTTCAGGTGATAAAACTGAGATTAAAAATCACACAGTTTTGCATCACAGGACAGGAAATGGGAGCTGAGGATGATTTACCTATGAAACCATTATTATAAATATTAAAATTAAAAATGTTATTGCAACTTTGCAAATGGTATTTGCTTGGGGCTATAAAATTATACATTGATAGCTTGAGCACATTAAAATTTCTTTCAAATATACTTTATTGGTAATTAGGAAAACAGTAGAATGTACTGGTACCTCTGTGTCACATGGAGATTCACCAGTCATTTAAAGATTCAGCAAAAAGCATGATTAAAGTGATGAAAAGTAAACAAGACAGGAAAGGTAAAAGAAAATAACAAACATGCTGCTTGATTTGTGATAGAAAGTTGAGGAAAAAAAAAGAGTTTCCCAGGGTGTTATGATTTGTATCTGATGTCCCTGCAAAGTAGTCACGGGAGCAGGCTTTTGGGAGACTGCTGAATCTAGAGTTTGTGATTGATTTGTGGTCCAATGCTGGGATTAAGGGAGCGAGTGTTATATCTACTCTCATCTTAGTTACTCTCTTATTTTTGGAAGACCCCAAACTGAAGGAACATCTACTCTAATCTTAGTTACTCTCTTATTTTGGAAGACCCCCAAACTGAAGGAGGTTTTAATCTCTGGCTGACTTGCTTCAAGATAGGAGAAAATGATGGAAGGAGCATGGTAGAGCAAAGCTGCTCAGCCTATGGCAACCACGAAGCAGAGAAAGCAAGAGCCAGAGAGAGAGAGAAAGAGAGCTGGGCCCCACTGTCCAGAGGCTTCTGATCAGACGCTGACTCCTAATAACAAGCTAGCTACACCCTTTAATAACATCACGTTTCAAAAGCACCACCTATGAAACCATGAGGCTTTGGGGAGACATATAGATACAAACTATAGCACACAAAAAGGAAATATCCAATTAGTTCTCAATTACCTTTTAAAATGCACTTCACTGCATCTTCCTTCCGAACAAAATCGTTTTTGTACAACTACGATGAGATCAGTATGTTCCCGTTCCTGCTTTTTTCTTCAAGTTTCCTTGTTTCTGCCTACTTTTCCTTTTTTATTCTACCTAAGAGTGTTACTGCAGTTAATTTGCAGTTGTATGATAGTACTACATTGATAAACCCATTCGGTGAAAGCATTTAATTTAGAAATGAAGCAATCAGCAATTTCAAATCAAATGTGTTTTCCAGGAAAGATAATTTCTCTGACCTGCTGAGGTAATTCAGAAAAATGGTTACATTGTGTTACCTGAGTTTTTGGTCATTCACCTTAGAATGTTTCCCATGCTTCATATTCTGCTATTCCAATATCTCATTTAGCTAACAATAATATCGAATGCAATGATAACAATTGTGTGTCTATTCAGTGTTAGAAGGAAGAGCAATTGTGAGTTTTGTGAAACAGAATTTCTTCTTACTTTCACCCAAACACACTGAGAATCCTACCATAAGTTGGGAAGTCTGAAATGATATCAATTGCTAGAGCTTTCTTTATTTTACATACTTCTTATAAAGAACAGATGCCAACAGTGCAAATACGGAATGCTACTTTCTCATCAGAGACTTGTGTGCTTCAACAATGCTTTAAAATATGTCTATGTCAACTTACATATATAAATAGGCACTTATAAAAAGAAAGTATCCATGAAATAAACTGGTCAATGAATTTTTAAAAATCTATTTGCATTTAGCACCACCATTCTCTTTTGTATTTAATTTCAAAACAGAGACACAAATTACCATGTCACTGAAACCTGGCTGATACAGATTAACTGAAGAGAATATTCCACTGCCACCTCTTTGTTTCAATTCTTGACTTATTCCCTCCAAATTGATGACTATTTTTCTAAATCTTTTCTTTCTGTGACTTGTACTTAACATAAAATGGGAAAGAAGTCATTTAGACAATAGTTATCACCTCTCTCTACTGCAAATAGCTTTTAAAGGATTTATTGATTAAAAATGAGGTCAAATTGTGTATGTAATCTAAAACAGAAACAGCAAATTTAAAAATATTTAAGAAAAATATACTCCATGTGCATTGGATCGGGTATAATTATAAGGTTGAAAAAATGTATTTTAATTGGAAATAATAATGAAGCTAGTAATTCTACATATCAGCTACATATCTAACACTGATGCATGTCTTCAAATACTTATTTTAGTTATTATTTCTCCAGACAAATATGCTTAGTACATCTATCTTACAAATGACTTAATGTAGAGAGCAAAAGAGATTGATTAATAAAATATCTAGTAATATAGTTGTCATATAAGCCCTCTTCTCTAAGTGTGAAATAACACATGTATGAGTCAGTTGGTTATAAAGTAATAAATGTGATAATTCACTTAAACTACAACAAAATTTAGAAGTGAGTATGTAGTCAGCAAATATTAACCATTATACACTTTTCACTTATTCAGCAAGTATTAGAGTACAAATATATGGCACTAGTTATTGGTCCATCTTTTAGGCACATATCATTAGAAATGTTTAAAAAAGAAAAACAAAAACAAAATCTTTGCTCTCCTGAGCATTCATTCATTGTAGTGGATTATTAATAAGTATGTGCTTTTTGTTCTATGGATTGGTTTAATTTTCCCAGATCAACTTTAAGTCATGGTGAGATAAGAACTAGAAATGTTTAGATATTAGATTTTCCAGAAATACACTAAAGTATATAAATTTATTAACACAATCACATTTTTTGGACAGACTATTTCAACAGATTTAGTTTACTCTGAGAGTGATATTTCCATGAATAAGTATTACAAATAACTGTAATATGTGTAGTTGCAAAGTGATAAAACTTCTGCAAATGTGCATTTCCTTATGTCTGAAATGACCAACCAAAATTATCTCACTATAATACCACACACACTCCTGCGAAATAAAATCTATATGATTGACATTCTAAAACATGGGTAATGTATCTTAGCATATGTAATTTGCTAAGGCATACTCATGTAAAGAAAATTTCTTTTTAAGCATCATTTAGTGTTTTGAAAATAATGTATAAGACATTATAACCATTATGAATAAATTATATTTACACTACTTTTGTAAGACTCACCTCAAAAATTGGTCAATTAATTCATAACCACTGAATTGTTACTGATAAACATACTTAAAGACAGTATTGAGTTTGCTTTGATTTGATTTAATATTCTGAGAGATTGATGCTCCAAGTATAATTATTTTCACTATGAACATTTAATTTCTTGTTAAAACTCTAGAAGATATATATATATATATATATATATGTGTGTGTGTGTGTGTGTGTGTGTGTGCATATATATATATGAATATATGTGTGTGTGTATGTATATATATATATATATATAGTCTTTCCACATAAATTGCTATCACATACAGTGTTACTACTCACACATGATTTTTAATATGATACTTTGGTAAGAAACTGTTTGATTTCATCTAACTTTCCTTTACCATTGCTACATTATTTTAAAGTACTATGCTGCTGAATATCTTTTATTGTTTGATAAAGCAAACATCACTTTTTATGTGTAGATGTTTGGTGTAATCTTTATGTGTGCAATCTCTGTGGTCTGCCAACTTGGTTCTTTTTTTTTTTTTTTACCAAATGTGATGTTTAAAGCAATACTCAAAGTTTTCCTGTCTCTATCATTTTAACAGCAAAATGGCAACAGTATGCTATATTTTATTTATCCTGTTCTGATGCTTAAATGATATAGTCATGTGAAATAAAACAAGTTTTCATATAACATATAGTAAGTAGTAGTGTCATCTGTAATTATTATTACTTCTTACTCTTAAGGAAAATTCTTATCTTTAAGATATTAACATTGTCAATTTCTAAGATTTTAGATTCTAGTTGCTACTGTACTATACTTAGCTAATAATTTGGGAAAAATAGGAATCTTTACAATACCTTTTCATTCCATAGATTTCTTTTAAAAATTTTTCCTCAAAACAGTTATTTCTACTTGAACTACTGAATTTAGTTGACGAAAATATTTCTATAACTCTTTAAGAGGACAGAAAATGATACAATCATGAATGTATACATACTTGACTCTATTTACTCACCTTTGGTTTTATTTAATAATATAAGTAATATATAACAGAAGGAGGGGAAAAATTGCAGGAAAATAAAGACAAGAGTTTAGCCTTAAACATCAGTTGATAAATATTTTCTTAAATAAGTTCTCATATCACTTATGAATCTTTAAATTTCCATGAAATCTAATATCCTAGTTATTTTCTCATTGTTGCAACAAAATACCCAACAGCCAAAGCTGAAGAAGGAAAGATATATTGCAGCTCACAGTTTGTAAAGGTTTCAATCCACAGGCAACTGGTTCCAAGGCGGGGTGGCAATAAAGGGGCATCACAGACAGGAAACAGTGCATGATAAGGCGGGAAGGAAGCAGCAGCTGTTTTTCTGTTTTTCCTCTTCATTCCATACAGGCTAAAGCCTGTTTGTTGCTACAACCTCAGCCTAGGATGCAGCTTCCATTTTCAATAACTCATTTAGTCACACCCAGTATTATGGTAAACAGATCACTGGAATAATCCAGAACCACACACTCATGATTCACTCATTCCCAAACAATTCCCTTTATGAGTACATGAAGTTTAGAGGGGACACTTAGATATAAACTCTAACATTTGATAGCAATCATCCTACAAGAATAAAAATGTTTGATAATTAATCATCCCTGCCTATTTTTTCTCTCCTTTCATGTACATAGACTCAAGAGGCAAATGGTACATTGCTAATACTAGGCAAATATGTGCTTGTTTATTTTGTTGCTTATTCAGGGGCAAAAAATATTTTTAAAGGCACAGCTATACTATTAAATGGTCCAAGAAACAAAAAACTCTCAAATATTTATTCCTTACATAATCTGGTTTTATATTTCATAAGAAATGTGATTCAATTAATTTGTTCTGCCCACTGTAATCACTCTGATAACTTTTACAAGAACAATGGTAATATTTTACATTTGTGTAGTGTCGTAAATGTCTCTCCTAGAAGTATACTCTGTCCTATTCAATGAGTTTCCATGCTTTTATGCAAGGGAGTTAGGCTTCACTTTCCTCAAGCAACTTGGTTACTTTTTAATGTACTTCATTTTAAATATATAATTTAATAGCTCAAATTCCCTGGCTTAAAAAGTCAGTAGGGTTGAGAAAATGCAATTACCTTGTTTGCTTGCATGAGTCAACAGAGTTCATTAGACAACTGAATCTTTGTATAATATAAAGCTGTTTTGAAACGTGAAACATTTTTATAATTTCTCATGCTTGGCTGCTCAGAATGGCACATAAACTCCAAATATCATTGATATTTTTATCATATATTGAACAATGTACTTGATCAAAAATTCATAGAAATTATATACTTAGCCAACTGGAAATGAAGTAGACCAGTATTATTGAAAGGTCATCTTAATTAAAAGAGATACTCTTAGCAAACTTATTATATCATGAATTCTTTCTAATCAGACCACTGTCAAGAGCAAATAATCATAGTTTTCTTCCTCATCCATCAAACCAGATACGTAGGACTTACTGTAGATGAATTATGTATATTATTACTTACATTGACATGAATTGTATGAATTTTCAGTTGACTGAAACTTCTGTGCTGGAAATGTCTATAGAATGGACTGAAACTTATGATAAATGTTACTTCTTTAATTTTTATATGTTTACTTTAAGTAAGTAGAAAAAGACAAAAAGATTTATTTGTACAAATAAAACAGCATTTCTGACACAAAAATAGCAGAAAATTAATTGTCATTGTAGGACTAATAGCAGATGATAAAATCTTGGTAAGATAGAAGAATGCCAATTTTATTTCCTTATCTCTATTACATTTCATCATCTGGAGAGTGCATTTTGTGACCTATCATTCACTAATACCACTGAAACTTTTTAGAATCTTTTTTATTTGTTTATGTGCATGCCATTACTAGAAGTAATTGACTGTACAATAAATTAATCTGTCTTCCTCTCCTAAAATCAAGCTCAGACTTCTAACTTCATCTTTCATGACATAAAATCAATTATATCAAGAATATAATACTAAAATAATATTATACAAATGCACAATTATTGTAATTGCACTTGTATAATTATCTAACAAATTTATTATTGATTTTAAAAGTCAGATAGTTTCATATTTTTAGAATTTTATGCCCTATTAGCTCAGCTTTATCAGAAGACCTGGTTATACTTTGAAGTAGTAATTCACATTGCAACATAATTGGCTTTATCTAAGGTCTTATAGTTTATTAATGATTGTGCTTCTTTTTCTGAGCATTCTTTTTTTGCAATGGTTCATAAAATGTGCAGTATGTTTTCATAGAATAACAATTGAATGATTTTGGTCTCTTTTAGAATATTTTCTTGCAATGTAGTTTGAAGTTATCAATGCTTGTTCTAACCTTAAATATTTCCACATAAACTAAGAAGTAAAACTATGTAGGAATAAGTGCTCATTCAGAAAAAAAAGGAAACTAAAGGATTAAAATGAATGTAGGCATCGATCATTTTTTTTTGACTGCACCATTGACCTTTGACTTTTCTACACTGTGGCTATGATCTAGGTAAATCTAGCCTTGCTCTCCTAGGTCTGCAGTTAAACAAGTTTTGTGTTTATTGCTTACTTTCTCATCACAGTCATACAAAACAGTTATAATGGTCTTTATTTAAGACCATTATTTTCTATACACAAACTAATTAACCTAAGAATTTTCAACTGATCAGTAAAAGTATTTGATTAAGTAATAGCTGTGTAAACATTTTAAAACGCATCTTTTGGTTCATTTTCTCATTCATAAACTGTAGATTTGTCTACAACTTCTCTAAATATTTGGATTCTAGTCTGCACTATTGGTTATGAAATCCACAAAAACTTAAAATCTTGAATCCGAACAGACGTCAAAGAAAAAGATCATAGGAGGGGTCAGTCAGCCACTTTAAACATAATCCAGTGGTTTTTAAGTGATTCCTATACTTTCCAAGGAACATTTGACATGATCCACTGGTAATTTTGTTGTCACACGTGCTTGGTAAAAGTCCATCCAACTGGGGTCTGGTTGGTCAAGTTCAGGGGGTCTCTGAAGGTTCCTAAGATGTACAGAAGAGCCAATCAGAATGAAAAGGTTATTCAGATCAAATTCACTTTCCATACTTCCATTCTTCTTTCTGCTTATGAATATACAGTATGGGTCATAGGAATGGCCAGTACTGGTGTACATTTAAGTTTCATTTCTTATTCTACTCCCTGTTGATGTAGCAAGCATTACAATGTTGTTATATTTTATTTTTAAACCAGGAATTTTGTAGTAGTGATTTCTAAGTTATGAGGTTTTTTTGAAAATAAAAATAATGCACAAAAATGCTGAACACATAGGCTGGATAGTCATTGCTCAATAAATTATAGCTGTTATGTTAATTTTCTTTACCAGCATTTATGAATGTATTTGGATTGTATACAAAAACAGATGATACTTTTTTTAGAGAACTTTAATTAACTTCTATTACCAGTCCTTTTCAACCTGGTAGTAAAACAAAATTACCCATGTGTGGATAAACTATCAATGTATTAATTTCTTTGTAGATAAAGGATCATTATACTCTTCCTTCATTTTTGTGGTTGCATTATTTTCTGACTCACATCAAAGACTACAAAACATTTATGGTTCTCAGTGACTATTGGCCCATTTTAAATTTTTGAAGCTCTTTCTTAAACCAATTTCCATTTAGCAAGAACTATTCTGCCTTGGCATTTGGGAGAGACTGTTTTTTTAAAAATCTTGTCTCTGATAAAGGGGTTCACATATCTTACTCTGTCTGTGTGATATCATGACCATGGCATAGCTCTCTGAACCAGCGGAGTCCTCCTTAGTGATCCTTTTTATAGGATCTTTTGTCACTTGCATTTGTGGGAAACTCACCAGGTAGGGCTATCCAGCATTTAGTCACAGTAGACATTAAATCTCCTTATAACATACAAAGTAATTAGATCCTGGTTGCTCTTATAGGCCCAGGAAATCTGATTCAGATATACTCTGCATAGTATGCCCACACTTAATGACTCTATTGCCTTACTTTCAAAGAAACACTTAGAAAGGTAAGATAGAAAGCCTTTACTCAGGAACCTGCTTCACAGTCAATTTAATTCATTTCTTCTTTCTAATGCTTCCTCTGTCTTCCATAAAAAGGATGAATGGAGAAAGGATTTGTGTTGGTACTTTCCGTTTTGAAAATTTAAATACCAAAAAATCTTTTTTTTTTTTTAAATCAGAACCGGGGATTGAACTCATGACCACACGCTTGCAAGGCAGGTGCTTATGCTGCTGAGCTAAAGCCCCAGCCCCAAAAAATTCCCTTATTTTTAAAGTCTTCTATGGCTTCTTTAATTAATGGCAATATGGCTAAAAGGTTTATTGCAACCAAGAATTAAAAATACATAGGTAAACGTTCCAAAGTTCCATGTAGTTGCTAAAAGGTTTTCCTTTTCTATATATTCTACGTCACAATAAGGATATTTTATAATGACAGGGTTTGATTTTCAGAAATATAGACATTGTTCAGTTTGTTAATACTGGTGCAATACTGAGATAGAAGGTTTAACTTGGCAACCTGTTTCATTTTAGAGTAGTGTTGCAAATCTCCTTTGATCCTTCCCAGTTCTTTTTAACTGAAAATATAATATTTTAGCCTCCCAAAAAATCTGATCTTGCTCATTCTGTACTCATAAATTTCTGTTCATTTATTCTCCTTATATTCATTTTTAAGGAAATACATGGGCAATTTTGCCCAAGTCCTTCTTCAGGGCAGCACTCCAAACAAATTTTTTCCCCTGGTGTTACAGGAAAAAGGTTTAGTGTTTACAAGGGCAGGAATAGATTTAAGGAATTTAACTTCCAGTTCCATATATAGTAATCCCTACAAAAGAACTACTTGAGAACAATTTAAAGCCTATAGATTTTCTTTCCTCAAATTCTTGTTCTCAATTCCCTTTCTACTATTTTATCAAAGGAAGACACAACTCAGTTAGCCACTATTTTTCCGCTGGCAAGAGATGTACAAATCTCTAAGGTACCAAGCAAAGAGGCAGTTGGCGAATGTTATGGTATTGAAGAATACTCCCCAAAAGCAAAACAAGGAAATCTTTGGGTAGAAGCATTGAAAGGATCAGCCTTTTGTGGACTATTTCCATATTTCTTGTCTACAGCTAGCATGGAATTAGACCAGCTTTTAAAATAATCTTATAATTTGAATCTCAGTGATTTCCCCCAAAAGGCCCATGTGTTCAGAGCTGCATGTCTGGAAAGGTGATTGTACCACGAGACTGATAATTTCATCAATGGATTAATCTATTGCTGGGCATGAATCCGATGGGAATGGAAACTGTGGAGGTGGTGTACAGTTGATGGGAGTGGATGGATCATGGAGATGTGACCTTGAGAATAATCTCTCCTCCCTGGAACCTCTCTCGCAAGTTCTTAATCTGTATGTTTCTTGATACTGTGATGTTTCTGCCTTGCCACAAACCTCGAGGCAAAGGAGCCTGCTGAATAATAGACTAAAATTGAGACCATGAGCCAAGATAAATGTATCCTCCTCTAAATTGTTATTCTCCTGCATTTTGTCATAGCAATGAAAAGCACTAATTCATCTTGTTGCTCCATTCTGGAAGTGAGTGCATGTATCTGTGCACACACATCCCTATATGTGAATTTAACTCTGCCTTTTATTTTTACATGGACTTAACACTTATACATTTATATTTATCTCTTAAACTATCTCTGTATTTCTACATTTATCAAAATTCGAATTCAGTAATGAAAAGCTTATCATAACTATATATGGCATAAGTTGATTTTCATGAAAAATATGATCCTCATTTTTCAGAGAAAAAATAAGTTTTACTTGGATAAATGATTTGATGCCGAGAACTGGCTTTTGCCAATACAGACATTTTCTCTAAATTGAATGAGATGATCTGTCCTTCCAAAGTTTAAGAAACTTTGGAAAGATATATCATATAAAATTTGCCTCAGGAAATGCATCTTTCACAACTGGAAACACTCTTGCTTTATGTTATATTCTAAACATTTGTGTCTCAAAATTCACACATTGGAGCCTAATCACAATGCAATAAAAGAGCTTAGAGTGTCTGAGGAAGACATTGTCAGCTGATTCCAACCGTTGAGAGCTGCTGCATGTGCTGCCCCAACCAAATGCATAGTGAGGTGTGGCATCATGTGAGGACTGGAGACCAGACCCACTTAATCAGCTCTGGAGGAAGGAAATAAAGTCAGATTAAAATTTTCTCCATATTGAAGATTTAATGTTTTCTGCAGTGATGGATTTTGGATTCATTTGGGAGCAGTCACCCTAGGCTTCCTTTTTATTTCTTCGTGTGATGAGAACATCAGTCCTGCGTCTGTCCTGTCAATGTGTTTTGAAAGCACACAATAGGTTTCCTGTTGGAAAGCAATTCGCCTAAGACTGAATCAGACTTTAAGTCTCATCAATATCTAATTTAGCTGATATTTAGATAAGACTCTGGGAGTTAGTTAAGACTTGGGTTGCTAGAATGGAATGAATATTTGTGTTCCCTCAGCAGTGATTTGAAATCTAATGCCTTATTTGATAGTATTATGAGGCTGGGCCTTTGGAGAGACAATTAGGTCATGAAGGTGAAAGCCTTAAGAGGTAAGAGTCCATATAAAAAACACAGTTTGTTCAACCATTCTGCTTACTGAGGGCACATAGAAGCCATCATCCTTAATGTGTATAAGTAACCCTCATCAGACACCAAATCTTCAGGCACATCAATTTTCAACTATGCAGAGCCCCAGAACTGAGCTATGCATTTGCATAAATCATGCAGTGTATAGTCAAAATTCTTTAATAATGATGAATGAGTGCATACATACATACATGCCTAAATACGTCCATACACATATATAAACCAATTCCTTTAATACATCATCTCTCATCTATGAGAGCTAGTTTATTAAATAAATTGGTTCAAAGAATTATTGAGGTTAAGTCCCACAAATGGCTGTCTGCATGCTGAGGAATGAGGAAAGAGCACTTTAATACTCATTCAAGATGATAACCTTAGCAAAAGACTTGGAGTATAAAACTCGAGAACTTAATGTTCTCATGTGCAAAATTAGTAGAAGAAACATGGCCCAAACTCAGAGATGGTGTATCAGCTTGTACTTTCTCTTCATTATCGTTCCATTGGGGATTCCCAGCCAACTAAAGGGTACCTCCCAGAGTGAGGTTAAGTGTTTCCTACTTAATTCGTGGGTTCATGTGCCATTGTCTTTGTCTAGAAACATCCAGGAATAAGGCTTTCTTAGCTATCAAGTTATTCCCAAATTTCTTCAACATATAGCTAAAATGAATCATCACATGGATTCTGAAGTATTTTCTTAAAGCTAAAATGGCCCTGGATAGATAGAAACATAAAAATCACAAAAAGTTACTGAATTATTTAATTGATATGTAGAATGTAGGAAAAAAATTTTAATTGACAGATAAAGTTTGTCTCTGATTATATACAACATTGTGTATTGATATATATATTAAATTTATATTTCTGAATGTGCATATATCTCATATACATATAATATATATGATATAGATAGATAGATAGATAGATGATAGATAGATAGATAGATATTGGAATGACTAAATTGAAAAATTAAAAGAGTGTGGCTTACATAGTTGTCATTTTTGTGGTGGGAATACTTACACACTCTCTTACGTTTTTCATGGTTACAGTGCTGTCTATGTTCTGAGAAGTGCATCACTGCCTTAAGCTATTTCATCATCCTTTAAACATCCTGGAATGTACTTATACAGTTTAAGATTGCTGCAGCATCACTAAGTGGTACAATTTCATGGGACAACTGTCATATAAGCAATCTGCTGTTAACAGAAATACTGTTACCCAAAGCATGATTATATATTATCAATTACATTCAACAAGTTACGGTATAGTTCTCTTGAATTTATTTTTCCTATTGAATGGAAAATTTGTATTGTTTTATTATTGCCTCTCCGATTCCCTCCTTCTGAGCCCAGCCTCTGGTAACCACCATTTTACTTGATTCCCATGCCTTCTACTCTTTTAGCTTAAACTTGTGAGATCATGTGGTATTCACAGTCTATGCTTGATGTCTTTCTTTTCACATAATGTTCCTCAAGCTGATTCATATTCTCACAAATGACAAGATTTTTTTCTTTTTATAGGCTGAATATTATTACATTCTGTATCTATATTGCACTTGGTGGATACTTCTTGCCATGTTTTGTCTATTATGAATAATATGAATAATATGAAATTATGAATACAGTAAATATGGGTGGACTGATATTGTTGTAAATACCTATTTCATTTTATTTGAAGATAAGTATGTGTCTATATGAACAAGTACATATATATTACATATTTGTATGCAATATATACGTACTAAATACATTGCCCACAAATATACATATATGCATTAATATATTATATATCATATATGTATTTAAAACAAATACAAACATATCTTCAACGTAGGATCTATTTTTGAGTTAAAAAGCATACTGTAATTCTTAGATCATTTTCCCGGATCCTAAATGCTGCTGAAAAATCTATTAGCCCCCGTGCAGAACAGCCCTTTACGCACTTTAACACTTGCCCATTTCGAAGCTCAACTGCCATTTACTCCCCCCTCACAGCTTCATGAATTCTTCTTGCTCGTTGCTCCCACTGACTCAGCATTCCTGTGCTAAGAAGAACTTGGAGAGTTCACCGTGTACTCCCACTTTTAGGTTATTTATAAAAGTCTTTAAATAACATGACTGTCAAACCTGGGGAGTGACATTGCTAAGTTTTCCCACCCAGTACAGAATTAATTTAGCTGTGTTCCTGTTCGTCTGATTCTGTCTGCTCTTTATCCATGGCAATCGATACCCATTTGGTAAGCAGCACACTGTGTGCTTAGCAGTACACCAGGGACTCAGGGCATGCTGATGAATTTCAAGACTTTAAAGGAATTCTACTTAATCACAAGGCAATTAAACTTTATTTGCTCTTTTTAACAGTCTCAGTAATGAAACTTTGCCTAAGAACATGCATTCGTTATGTCCACCATTTACCGTTCTTATCCTTTCAGTAATGAATAGCCTTACCTATATTTCCTATTGACAAAACATGGGCAGATTTAACATTTCTTCTCCATTTTAAACACTTAGTCGATTGATACTGAAACCATTTGGAACCTGTATCTGAAAAATGTAGGTCATTACTTAAAATTACTACTAAGAATGTGAAAAGGTTGTATTTTACTGTGGGATACAAGTCCTTGTTATATACGGAGTGTTCCAGAGTCTCCCTCCAAAGTCTCCTGTGTTTGGAAAGTCCTTGGATCAAGGGGGCACCATGCTCATTGGTGCCCTGTCCCAGATGGGCTGGTGGCTGGACCTGTAGTCAGGAGGGGAGACTCGTTCAAGCAGAAACATCCAGGAGGATGTGACCTGGAAGGTATAGGTCTTTCTTCAACTCCTCCCTTTCCTCAGAGCTTCCTGACTTGTGAAGTGAGGAGCTTTTCTCCATCCAGACCCTTCCACTCTACAGCCAATGACACAAAAACTGAAACTGCTGAAACTGTGAGACTAGATAAACCTCCTCTTCTTTTAGTTTTAGTGCTGATTATTTTGTCACAGGGAAGAGGAAAGTAACTAAAACAATGGGTGATTCTCAAATTTCAGAACAGGGGCCAGGGTCAGTCTCATCATGGCAAAATGATAAAAAAACAATCCATGCACTAGACTTACACAGAAACTTACATTCCTTTAATCAAAAAGCTGATCCTTATAGCCTTCTGGATTTTGTTTTCTAATTTGTTTATTGTGTGGCTGTTGATATAGCTCCATTTTATATTTGATACTGCTATTGAGTGAAGAACATAGCATTTTTATTGTGTAGAGTGGGCAAATGACAAATTTAGCGAAGTTAATCTGTCTTCACCACTCTTTATGTGTTAATATGTAAGTATCTAAATGTAAGTCATATAGATTTGTGTACCAATAAGTAAAGCATTTCATTTACTAAGCTGAGTCTTGGTTTAAAGACCTAAGTGAAAATTCTATGCCCCAAAATGCAATATTCTTCCCCATATTTTCTCCCTATGGAATTCTGACAGCCAAATCACATAATTCAATGTGAGCATATGTGATATATCAGTGAGTCAACTGTAAAATTCCTTCGTGAGGAAGATTTGTCAAAAGAGAGCTTATTTACCTTGCATTGCTTTAAGAATTTTAGCTTCAATCTGCAAATAAAGAGAATTTTGATTCTGTTGTATATCTATTGATCATTGTTGCATGTGTTTACTTTTTAATTTTAATTTTAATTAATTTATCTTTGGGGGGTACTGGTGATTGAACTTATGACCTTGAGCTTGCCAGCCAGGCTTATACTGCTGAGCTAAATCCCCAGCCAGTTGCATGTGTTTATGTATGAATACAAGTTTGTACATATTTCTACTTTAATGAGTACATTCTCAAAGAGAAAATAGTTTATTCAACCTGATAAATGCATTAATTTAAATACATTTAATTTATATACATAAAAATACATTCAGGCTAATGTAATTAATATAGGCATACTTGACTTGAAAATATTTCTTATTTTTAACAAGTTTCTTTTAGATACTAACAAAGCTCAAGGCATCTTGCTGGATACAAGAGACAAATAAAACACTCCTGCTCCCTGACCTAATGAAAAGAAATTCACAGTAGTCACAGCTACTGAGGGGTAGGGCAGCAGATTCACCGAAGCTTCTATTTAAAGGCAGAAATGAAAGGTATTTGGGAGTGAATTGATTGTGCGGGAAGAAAAAAGAAGCCATAAATGTTTGACTTCTGGGATATCCCTAGCAGATCAATATGCTAGGACGTATCTGTATCTCTAGATGCTTGTTTGTAATGGACTGAAGTTGATGCATGTGTATGAATATGGGTAAATTATCTAAGTCTCAATCGTAGGTATCTAGACAGGCATAAGTACACCAGACATTAGTAAGGATGTAAGAGATAGAGATGTTGTGAAGTAAATGAAGATAACAAGAGTCTAAAAAGTGTGTGCAAGGAAATTTGTATTCATTGGTTGAAGAAAACAAAAATCAAAAGTATCAGGGTAGACTCTTAGTTACTGACTTTAGAATCTACATGCAGAATTTGAGACCCCAAAAGAAATATTGAAAGATGTAATTGATGTAAACAACTTTAGACAAGAGTGAGATTTGCCATGAAGATAAAAATGTGTTACGTATTTGCTTAAATGTATGAATTGGTATGTATCTCAATGCCTAAGAAACTTGTAGAAAATGAAAAGAAGACAGACAGCTAGACTCAGTGAATCTTAAGGATTTCCAATAATTGGAAATGTGAGGCGGCAAAAGAGGCAGGGAATGGATAGCTTAAGAAATATGAAAGATAAATGACAAGAAAAATGCAGGTCTAGGATACCAAAAATGAACATTGATTATAATTCAAATGAAAGGAATGTTAAAAATCTTCCACGGAGTTAGAAATATGATGCTGATTTGTAACCATCATAAAACACATGATGGTAAAGTTATAAATTAGAGGGATATTTTAAACCCAGTACTTTATATTGTCATAAAATGAAAAGAAAGAATATAAAGAGTTCTCAAAAATGTGTGTCAATGAAATTGAGAATTCTCTTAGATCTTACTTTTTAGATGCTACATTTTTTCAACAAATAAAAAATAAACTGAAGAAACGTAAGTGAAAAACACTGAAGATCCCCAAACACTGAATTTCTCATTGTATGGGTGCACTTTGATGTAGCATGTGTTTGTAATTAAAAGAGGTTTTTAATAGACAATATACTTAATCATCTTCAAGAAGCTGGCACTGATTCTGAGATATTCCATATTCTGGTTAGAATACCATGCACAAAAATATAAAAAGATATATTTGTCCATCTCCTACAGCTTTGAAATAATTTAATAAAAGCAACTAACAGTAATAATGAACTCATTAACACTTTCTTCTGCTGTCTGTAGGTTTTCCTTTGTTGATGACAAAATTTCATAATACTTGCATTGGTAGAGGGTATGGAAGGCTGTTTCCTCATGTTTAATGCAATGTACTTATTTGTTCTGATGTATCTTTTTTTTTGTAATATCAAAATATTCCTGTCAGTAAGAATGACAACAGCATCATCACTAAGGTGTTACTTGTTGAGTTCTGGAAATTGTTCTTTGCTAAAATATTTCACCTGTGAAGAAGTTGCTAACAGAAATATTTCACTGTCAAGTATGTGCTCCACTGTGATAGAGAAAATTGGCTTGGTTAAGATTAAAATATTCCAGAGGACAATAATAAATAATTTCCAGTTTACAGTTAGGTTTTCAGCATGACAGAGGTAATGTTATCTTTTCCAAAGTGTTGACAGTTGACTGATTTCAACTCATTGCATAATGAAACATTAAAAAACAAAACAAAACAAAACAGAACAAACAAGCAAGTCAAAAACAAAACTTTTGAAGACCAAGAAGTGTAAGATAATATCCAGGGTAATGTCCAGGCTCTAAATATTCCGCAAGGAGAATGGTTCAAATGTCATTTCAAAGATCTATTTTCTAAAATCAGGTTTTCTAGTAATTTATTTCATCAATAATAGCAATAATAAGCTACAATGTACAAATTCTTGTTTTGTTGTCAGAAGCATTCCAAGTCCTTATGATTTCCAAGAGCGCACACACTAAGAGAGATCAGTAGTTTACTTTTAGAAGATGAGCTACACACTAACATCTACCACCTCAAAATGCTGACATAAATGCATTTAAAACACATTAAGACCTACTGAAGTAGGGAAAATACATGAAACAGTAATTTAGAAAAGATATAACAACATTAGGCGTGTTGTTGCAAGCCCATAATTCCACTATTCAGGAGGGTGAAACAGAGGATAGAAAATTCAAACCCAGGCCTGAGTAATTTAGCAACTTGCACTTTTCTGAAAATAATATTATAGTAAAAGCCTGGAGATGCAGTTCATTGCAAAGATCTGCAGAGTTCCTAGTAACATTTACACACACACACACAAACACACACACTTCCTGAAAAGGTATAATAAATAAATTAGTTAATTAAATCAAATGTATCCTTGCTCAAAAATTCAACTTGATAACAAATAATTGTTTCAAAGAACAGTTGTCTTTAGCATTTTGGAATTCTTGAGCTATGAATCAGAACAATGATTTGGTTCAGTCAGCACGTATTTTCCACTATCTCTTTAATGGAAGCTAGAAAAGGAAATGTATTTTCCTGTATAACTTCTAGTTAGATATGACCTTGTAGCAGAATTATGACTGAGATCAGTAGTTTCCTAGAAATTACTCACGTATTTCCATTCTAAATTCCATCTTCTAAAAAATCTTCCTTCCACACTATTCCAGCCTGGTCTCTAGATGTAGTGTTTTGGTAACCAGTGGTAACTATAAGAAAGCCTTTGGAGAGGGCAGAATTTCAGGAGGTCAGAAGGGACTTGTTACTGGTAACACTACAGTGACACTGTACTAGAATTTAACATTTTATTTTCTGAGTAAAACAAAATACTTCTTGTTTAGGTAATTGTTAAATGATGTTCAATTCTTTGTAGCCAAATACTTTATTAATTTCTTCAGAGAGTAATTTGTCTCTATGTCTCAATAATCATTAAAATAACAAGAACTTATATTTTGTTATTTAAAATCTGGGAATTATTCCAAAGAGTAGAAATTATACAAGACCTATATACCCCCAAATGAATGAACTTGAATAAGAAATTGTATGCAAAAAGTGTATACTTTGGTGCTATTTATAGCATTTAAAATAGAGAAAATTAAGTAGTAAGTAGTGGACAAAAAGCAAATTAAACAAATGATGTTTATTTTTTTTTCAGTTTTTTTTTATTTAAAAGAGAATAAAACAAAAGGGGGCAGTACAGAGCAGATCAGAAGAGGACAACATAGGCAACACAGTACTTTACATAAAGTCAACTGGACATCAACAGTATCTAACACCATATCTCTTACTCTGCTATAGTTGAGCATAGTTTCAATTACAATAATATCAAACATAACACAATAGAATAAAGCCATGCATATAGTGAAAGAATTCCAGGGCTTTCTGAACCGAATAACAGAAAATGATCAGTGGGTATTATAATATCTCATTTTTGATAAAAAAGAAAAAAATTTGTTTGAACTATCACACATATTCAAATTCCAATGAGACACAATGTGGTAGATAGAACCAATGGTAATAGAACAAAAAAAGCATGGTAGGACTTCTAAGAAGGATAATATTAAATCAGCAATAGCTGTCATAACGTTTTCTTAAAAACAGCTGTTCATATCATCACGTATGATATAGTCAAACAAAACAGGATAACACCATTCCAACTGATGATTTAAAACTTTGAAAGACTTCGAAGCTGTGAGATGGGGCCTCATGCTTACCATAAAGTCTTATATACTCTTATCAAATCTTATATTAGGGAGATTATATGGTATTTAAAAGCCAAATCTGTCCCATCTTATGAAATTGTTTTATGTAGCTCCTCTGCCTCATCTTGCTTCCTTGAAAATTGTGTATTGAAGAAACTGTTACATCTGTCCAGCAGAATTTCTCAAAGTATGGATTTACAAATTACATTTTGCTGATGGCATTTCTTTTATCTCTCCATCAGACACAGTGGTAGTGAGCTTTTTCAAGTCAATACTGTATTAGCTGCCATAAGTAAACAGGGCAAAAAATCAAGTAATATTAGAAATGGCAAACAGTGTTTTGTTTGAAATAGTCTTGCCTTTTATTTTTTTTACTATAATACTTCTATAGAGAAAAACTTCATTTCTTCCACTGCTTGGCTATTTCAAGTTTCCTCAGCCTGACACTTTTGACAGTCTTGCGTTGGATAGTTGTCTACATATCCTTAGGGATTGTAAGGTTCAAGTACATGTTGAGTGGCTTGTCTGATCTCTTTCTGCTGGCAACTAAAATTCTCTGCAGACTTGACTGCGGCAAAAATATCCCTGAGACTAACAAAGATTATCTCAAAATTCGTACACGAAATACAGGACATGTGGTTGAATAGTCTCTTTGGTCAGTTTTCAAAATAATGAATTAATCCAAGCTGTCCTTAAAAAAGATAGATTAGAATTTTTAAACATATCATTATGAACACCTGATTTTAAGTATAAATTATGTCCTTGAGTGCATTGTCCTCACAATGTCTATGTTCATATTTCCTTTTTTGAGAGTACGTGGGTATCTCCTCAAATTGGTTTCTACATTCATTATCTATATCCAGAGGCTTTACTTTCCACTGCAAGGTTTTCCAAGCCTCTTTTTTACACTTCCTTCCCAGTCCTGGGATTCACTGTTTATTTCTACTCGTGCACACACGCATGCACACACACACACACACACACACACACACACACACACAGATTATTTCTAGTTCAAGTACAGGGCCATCGGATTTTTATCAAATCTTTAACTGTACATTTGTATTTTGTTTCTTCACTCCTGCATGTGTTAATATCTAATTCTGCCATAATCACACATTTGCTTTATACCTATGTAGACAGGCTTTAATGTTGCCCTTATATCATTACCCTAGGGTGTCAAGCCCTAACTTAATCCCATTCTTCAAGTGTGAGCTAGACCTTCTGATGTACTTAAAATAAATAGAATTTGAAAAAAAAAACTTACAGTACTGAACTTCCTTGGTAAGGTTTTTATAAAAAAAGAATGTGGCTTCTGTTTCACTGGCTTCACCCGGTCCTCTTACTGGTTTGCTTGGAGATAATCCTTGTACTATGTTACGGGTTGTCCTATGGTGAGATCCACATGGCAGGAAACTGAGGAAAACCTACAAATAAAAGCTGCATGCCCTCAGATTGCCAGGTGAAGAGAACTAACTCCTACCAACAAGCGTATGAGTGAGCTGGCGAGAAAACCGTTGCACACCTGATCCTTGATTGGCTCTGAAAGACTGGGTAACCTCAGACACCAAAAAGCTGCACTCAGATATCTCATCTTCAGAAATTTGTTTCATCTTTAGAAATGTTAAGATAATAAATGTTTATTATTTTAAGTTGCTAAGTTTTGGGTGCAGACAAAGACAATAAATACAATATGCTAACATGTGTAACCTAGTCTCATAAGAAATTCTATGTTATCCTTGCTGCCAACAATATTAATTTTTAAATTAGTTAATATTTGGGGTCACTAATTTTGTATATGAACTAGAAGGAATGGATAATTAAATTATCATGATTTATCTGTGTAATTATGCTGCTGCTCAGTACCAAATTAGCTTCATAGTGTTGATTTTCTTTATACATTTAGCTTTAATGTGCAATTATGACAATAGTAGCATAGTCATAATCAGAAACACATAAGCAAACAATGTTTTAAGCAATATGATTTTCAGTCCGGTCATGGTGGTGCATGCCTATAATCTCAGCACTCAGGAGGCTGAAGCAGGAGGATTGCCTCAAATTCAAAGCCAACCTGGACTACAAAGTGAGGACTACAAAGTGATCAACCTGAACTGCATAGGGAAATCCAGTCTCAAAAGAAAAAAAATCCTGTTTCAAAAATATGAAATATATATTTTCAACCGTTTTGTGTTTTCTCCATTTATTGTTTATCTAAAGCTCCCATGGGTAGGTTTCTTTTCCAAGAAATATAACTAATGAAGGCTTTATAATAAGATGCTTTAAGGAAAAAAAAATGAATTGTAGCATAATATATACACGGTTTTTCCCCTTAGTGTCTTTATTTGTCAATATATTCCACGTTGAGATTCCTTCATTTCAACCCCGCTATTGCTGAGTCTGATATTTTCGTGTGTTACTGCTGCTCCTTATTGGAGGATGGTTAGCAGCATTACTGATTTCTGCTCTCCAGATGACCACGAGGACCCCTGACCCATGTTGACATAAACAAACCTCACTCCAAAGGTTGCCAAAAGTCCTCTGGAAGAATCAGATAAAAAAAACCTTTGAAATACCACTCTAAATACAAAGTATACATCATTCCTTTTGCATCCATGGTATAATTTGTGTGTGCATAATGCAACTTATGTATATTTACTTATTTTCCCTTTTTATAGAAAATTTAGTCTAATTCAAGTAGTTATGACTTTTATCCTTATTTATTTTAGACACTGTATCATTGTAATACATTGTTAATAGTAAGATTGCTAGTTGAAAATAGGATAGCACTTGTGCATTTGTAAGCAAAATTTTACTTACGAATAAGGTAAGGGGGAGGGGGAGGGGGACACGGGATGGGGGAAAGGACGACATGAGATGTCTGATTCTCAGCCGACACGCTGGCAGGACCACAGTCATCCCCCAGAGACAGGAAGAGTTCCTTGTTTTCCTGGCACCCCAAGCCAACCACACTGTGCAGGTCCCGATGCACCAGGGTCTCTCTCCTTCAGGCTGCCGAAAGTCTGCCACACTCTCAGCGGCCCCCAGACAGGCAGTGAGTTCCTTGTTCTCCCAGCACCCCGAGTCAACCGCACTGTTCAGGTCCTGATTCAGCAAGGTCTCTCTCCTTCAGGCTGCAGAAAGTCTGCCACACTCTCAGCTGCTCCCCAGAGAGGGGAGGAGTTCCTTGTTCTCCTGGCACCCCGAGTCCACTGCATGGTGCAGGTCCTGAGGTGCCAGGGTCTCTCCCTTGCAGGCCCCCCAAAGTCTGCCACACTCACCTGCTATTTCTTTCTGATGAATTGACCATTCCATTTCCAAAGTTCTGAAATGACCAACAGACCACATAAACAATCCTCTTTAGGCTCCTGTTTGAAACCAGCAGCTACAGCGATCTGCTAGCCTTGCTTCAGGGCCCATAATAACTTTTATAATAGTTACAATCCCTATATATTTAGCATGTTTTTTATAATCTTTCACACCATGTTCAAGCTGTGATGAAAATTCTGGCTCTTGGTTACTGGTATTGACAGAGAGTAGACAGGAGCTTGTTATTGTAACTTTGTTCAAGAGCTTATACTATGAAAAGGATCAACCATATCTTTAGTCAAGATAAAGAAGAGCTAGGTAGAAGACTCTTTTACTGCATTTCTCTTTCTTTCTTTCTTTCTTTCTTTCTTTCTTTCTTTCTTTCTTTCTTTTTTTGTGGTATCAAGAATTTAACATCCTATGTATCATCGCAGACACAGAGCAAAATTCCCTAAAATTACCATTTTGAAATAAAACAACTGGCAGAAGAAATTAATATCTGTGCATCATAACTCTTAATGCATGAAATCACAATTAAAATAATTGTTTAAAGATTAAGTGACCTTGTTTTAAATATTGTACAAATATACTACTGGACAAGAGAAATGGGGGCAGAAATGCCAGAAAGCAGAAATATGTGTAGATAGGGCACATTGGGAGCACATAAGAACCCTCCAAATGACACAAATCATTATTGTCTTGTTAGTTTGAAGATGCTTTTGTTAATGTTTTGCTTTGACCTAAACTTTACTGATTTGGCATACACTTCAATTTTCTGTGATCTGTAGTCCTATATCTACATTGTAATAAGTAAGTACACAGAAAATCTGTCTAGGAAGAATTTATTCCTGTATTCAGTCATGCAACAAATGTATATGGTTTCTGCTATACACAGACTCCTCAACATGTGAAGGAATTATGTGCTAATAAACCCATCATGAATTAAAAATACTACAAGTCGAAAACACATTTCATACACTCAATCACACAGAAATTGCAGCTAACACGTTGTACTATGAAGTAGCTATTTACCCACATAGAAGTTTGGTTGAATGGGAGCTTTGATTTGGTGCCTAGTATTATAAGAAGGTGTTAGGATGTTAAAGTTTGTGTCTATATACCCCCTCAAAGCCTCGTGCAGTCATGGGGGTAGGCTTCTAGAATTTGTGACTTATTGACAGTCCAAAGCTGGGAAATAGATATAAGAGCTACACCCACCTTGGAGTGGTTAGATTGTGCAAATTATAAGAGAAGGAAAGAACCTTGTTCTCTCTCCTCTCTTTTTTCTCTTGCTTTTCTGTCTACTGCTGCCATGAAAGTGGTCATGCTACCCTGCTTTGAAGCCACCTAAGTATGGACTGAAACCTCCACAAACTGTGCACTAACTAAACCTTTCCTCCTTTAACGTTGGGTGTTGCGTATTTTGTGTCAGTAATGGAAGAAAAATAACCAACACAGGAGCTACCCATTGCTTATCACTAACCCCAGAAAACATCAACATTCAAAAATCACAGTATCATTTATTTTCTTTCACAGTGTCATAAAATCAAACAATAAATGAGATTAAGTTTGGGACCATCTCTATCATATAAAATTCTAATTACATAGCATGTATTAGAAGGCTAAAAGTAAACATAAAATCATCCTCTCATGGTTCTTGTAAACTGCCATTTATTATCACATATAATAAATAAGATGTGCAAATAAGAGGAGGCCAAGACCCTTGACCAGGATTGACATTGTATATTTTGAGGAGATAAATGTTATGGAGATAATCTAGCACAGGAAATAAGAAACATATGTGATAGTGAGTTCAAACTAAGGTAGAATAGATAGTAATGATGTAATTAACTTGCTGTTTGTTCAAACTTGGGTATATAAATTAGAGGAAGAAAATCCCAGGCTAGGGAGCAGCAAGCTTAAGAAACTGGACCAAGAGTTAACCTCCTATTGTCTGTTAACACCAAGGGATTAATTGGCTAAAATAAAATAAATGAAAGGAATAAAATATGAATGAGCTCTTGGCTTGTGCTGGATGGAATTTGCAGGAGATCTTACTTTTTTTCTTTGCATAATGAATAGCCTTCGAAATTTTAACCAAAGAATTTTTAACAAAGTTTAAACAACAAAATTTGCTTCAAAGTACTTTGCAAAATAAGCCAAAAGCATATCCAGTGATGGCGAAATAGGAATTTTTCTGGATGAAGCATTCCCAAATGGACTGCTAACATGGCTACAAGTTTTTGCTTGTCTTTGATATTATATTTTTTTAATGTAAAAACTAAAAGTACTGAAAAGATTGAAATGAATAAAAATGTATCAATTAATCAAGTAATGCCACATTTTAAAAAGTCATCAAAGATTTTGTGTGTGGCTTTGCCATTGTTTCTACCTCACCAAATCAGTTTGGAAAACTTCACAATCTATATTGTTTGTATTAAAAAGCCATACCAAAAGTTTAGTTAGAGTCTAAATTAAGATCTCTTCAATAACTGAAAGTGAAAGGTGTGTATATTTTCCAAGAACTTCCATAGCCAAATTCCACCCTAATAACCTAAATCTGTCTTTCTATGCTGTACTTTAATTTCAGACACTAATCGTCTAGCTAATATGGTTGTGTGCTGCGTGTGCTGCTTTATTTCCTGAAGCTTTGCAATTCAGTGGTATGTGCTGAGTTTGCATTCTTATTTTTCATTGTTTAAAAATTCCCTTGCTGTTTGTTTTAGTTTGGGCTACTATTATGAAATAGCATATGCTGGCAGGGTTAATGTCTTTTTTGTAGTTTTGGAGGTTGTAAGTTGTAGATTATGGTACTAGAATGGTTGAGCTCCAGACAGTTGGGTTCCGATAAGCGTTCTCTCCTGGCTTGCTGGCAGCCATCAGCTCAATATGTTCTTCTATGAATTACTTTCTTCCTTTCTTTTTAAAGCCACCAGTACTATCAAATGAAGGCTGCAGTCTTATAAGATTATCTCACCTTAATGACGTCTTAGAGTTGTATATGCAAATAGTCACATTGAAAGTTAGATATTCAAGAAAGATTTGAGGGAGGATATAATTAAATCAAATCGCAATGTTGTTAACTATCATTCTTTTTATTTACTCATTTGACACTGAATACCTAGGTTGATTCCATAATTTGGCTAGGTTAATAGTGCTGCAATAAAGAAGTGAGTATTTATTTAATGCTTGTTCCATTTTGTGATGGGGTGCAGGGGAATGGGGGACAAAAAAATCAATTCCCTATAATGAATGTGATCATTATTTATACCTAAAATGTACTACCAAAATTAATTAATAAAAATTATTACCAATTAAATATTTCAAAAAATCATCTATTGACCCATTCACTGCTTTTCAAATCACTGAGACCCTTAAACAATCACCTAAACAAATAGCAGTTTCCCTTATCAGTTCATTCTAGGGCACTCATACTAGCTCAGCCTTCACCTTGAGTTTGTGCTTTAGCTTTATCCTGACTCTAGACACTAGTAGATCTTTTGCAATTGCATGACAGAGAAATACCACCCTAATGGGGTAGCAGTGGAAGCACAGCTAGCAATATTCTTTCTCAAATACGAGTTAAGATGCTGGCAGAACCAGTGCATTCCCTAATGTCAGACAGGAATCCTGGATCAACAGTAGCTGGGATGTACATTCTATTGGTTCATCCATGTAAAGATGCTTAAGAATCAAAGACTTCACTGTTTAGCATCTCTGCAGACAGATGTGCCCTTCTTTTCTCCTCCTCCACTGTTTCTACCAGTGCTTGAAAATTATACATTATTTTAAATTTCATAATATGAGATAAAAGTTATCCTTTCTGTTTAACCCTGCAGGAACCAGAGTTCCCAGCACCTCTTGATTTTATTTTTTTTTCCTCTCATTTTCTTTCAAGGGTCTTAATCTCAACTATTAAAGCTATTATAACTTGTGCTTTTTTTGTTAAAACAAGGAAATACAGATAATAATCTGCTTGGACAATTATGTAATACTGAATTATTTATAAATGACTAATAGTGGAAGAGAGATATTTCTTGATCATGAGTTTACTACATATTTAGATGTTCAGACATGATTGGATAAGAAGAGTACTTAAAGTAATTCTGGAACAATCATCTTGCTGACTTTGATATAAAGTATTGTACAAATCCAAAGTAGTGGTGGTCAGAATTAATTTAGAGTTCACCAGAAGATTTATAGAGGATGCCTTGATGCATTTTTAAAGGAAATCATGAATACTACTGGGTGGAAATTTTACTTAGTCAAAATAAGAGGGAATCTAAAAATGGATAAAGATATAAAAATAATTACAAAACTCTCAAGCAAACCAAAATCAGAGATTGCTTAGTTGGCATGCTTTATTTGAGTTTGCACACATATACATATGTATATATATGTTTAATTTAGTAAACATAATTTGGATTTGGCTCAGAACATTTCAAGTTTACTTCATAAGTGCTAAACAATCTAGTTTCAATGATAATTATCACATATATACAGTGTGATCAGTTTGTTATGGGAAAATAGAATATGTCAGTGTGTCTTATTTTCTAATTTAATCACTTAACAGTATGAAACACTTACAATACTTAGAATAGGAAACTTACACATCTGCCTCTGACTCAACCTCAGGAAACTATCAATGGAGTGAAACCTGCGAAGACAGGATTTTTCTACCAATGCAGCGTCATCACATCTTAGTAAGAAACACTGTAAAACAGAGAAGTGGTGCAAAACACACTATCCAGAAGACAATCGGCCAGGTGTTCCGGCAATGTCTGATGCATGTTAGTTTTTCTAATATATGCTTGATGTTACCTGTGTTTGGCGAAGGGCAACTAGAGAAGACCCAACTGAAAAGAAACCATTAAAAGAGAGAATACCTTTTTTTTATGATCCTCCTTTCTGCTGATTTAGAAACTCTTGTGAGGTGTTAGTATTTCTGGTCTAAATAAAATGGAGAAGCACACTGAAATAGGTAAGCCAGAGACATAGGATTTGCAGGGCAGGTCCTGGAATTGGCCCTCATGCAGCATGGACATTTACCTGATGACCTCATTTGGCTTTTCTTTTTGTTTGTTTCTGTTTTTGTTTTTTGGTCCTGAAAAATCAAACTCCATGCCTTACCTTTGCCAGGTAGGTGCTGTGCCCCTGAGTTGTATCCTGGCCCCTGCCAACTTGTTTTAAAAATAACCATGCAATGTGCAATCAAATGACTTATAAAGGAAATCTAATGTGAATATTTAATCTTTCAGTGATGTGATTTTGAGTCTCACCATACAATGTTAGTTTTAAAATTTTAATTTAAGATAATGTTTTATCTAATATTTTATTCTTTGTGACATGGTGTTTTTAAGTATACATACATTGTGGAATGACTATATCTGTAAGTGGATATGTAACTTCAAATGATTGTTTTTTGTGGTGATTCAAAGTGATACACAATCTCCTAATATTTATAAAGAATACAAAATATTGTCATTAGCTATATACAAAGAAAACGTGTATTTTCATGTTTGCTATAACACTATTTACAAAAATCAAGATCTAGAATACAGCTGAGAATCCCATTAAAACATAAATGAATAAAGAAAATAAAAAAATTATGAGACATCAAATATGTATGTATATATTACCTAAATTATGAATTAAAAAATAATTTTGCAGTGCTTATTTTACAGTTAAAATTACAAACAAGAGGCTAATAGTTCGTGTACTCATATATTAAAAGTTAAAAAAGCAATTAAACTGAAAGTTTCTTAGGTCAAAGTTGTGATAGATAGTATTTTTAGTGGCTTTTTATGTCTTCATCTTCTATGCATAGTACTTTAGAAATGTGTTCTTGCAGAATTGAAGTTACTTAGTAGATTATTTATAAATTAATATAAATACTGAGCATAAAATTTAAATCTTAAACTATTAAAATTAAAAAAATATTTTGCACTAATTTTAGAAAAGATTTTTGAAATGTTTTTCTAAATAATGTAAACCATTTATATTGTTTTTGTGTAAAAATCTAATTTTATATAGTCAGTATAATTCATTAGAATAGTTTTTTTTAAAAAACAGCATAAACCACTTAGGTTGCTTTTGTGTAAAATATGAATTTTACACAGTCAGTATAGTTCATTAGGACATAAAAGTATATCTGATTTTACTTTCCTGCTCCTAGAAAGTTCTGTGTCCTATGGTAAATACAACAGACATACAATAATTTAGTGTCCTGTTCCACTTGATTTCACAAATTATTTTCATAACCAACATTTCATTGTATTTATATTTTATTAAGTATGGTGAAGTAAGTAATATGAGTTTCTCAATTCTAAAGGTATGCTATTGTGTAAAAGGTAGCATAAATCTAGCACAAAATTTTATTTGTTGAATTAAATACTTAAAAGAATAAGTAGATGTGGAATGCTATAATTTTGTCATTTTTTGTTCATTGATATTCCTCTGGTACTTTAACCATGCTTAATTCTCAAAATTTGTTTTGTTGAATGAATCGATGGTTGATTAAATAGTGACTATAAGAATATGTTTTGTTATTTAATTATAAAGGAAGAAGAAAGCATAGCAATGAACTCATATTTTAAAAGGCCTTTGAAGCACTTTTTTATAATCATGTCTCAAGAAAACAAGAAATATTATAACTGTTTAATGTTATCTCTTTATTTTAGAAATTTTGTTCAGTTACCAGACTAAATTCTTTGTCTCATATTTTTATTCTAATCCTTATGTTTTTACACTATAAAGAAGTTCTTTATGCTCTACAATGGCTGCATAATTCTAGGCTAGAAATATTGCTGCATGTGGTATGCTATTACTAAGACTTCATTAATTAATATCCATAGGAATAGAAACATTTTGACAATAGTGATTTCATGGCCTTAACTTTAGGATAGGTCAGAAAAATTTGCTTTCTATTTTCTGAGAATGAGTTTGTATCCATTTTGATGGTGGGCATTTATAAAACTTTCTAAAAGGTAGAATATATTTACGGTACACTCAAGCATTAAATAAATCCACTATACACAGATGGTTTAGTGTATAATATTACATATGTAGACATATATAGATATATCTACAGATATTTCTAAAACAAAATCTGTGTTCCGAATCATATCTGTAGCCACAGAGTGCTATTGCTGGAGGCCAAAGTGTGTGACAGCACAAGGGTTGTTCATGTGCAGGCCCCTCATGATCCTGCAAAATCACCTCACGGGGTGAATATTTTTTAGTCACCAACCATTGTCATTAATTTTGCAGTCATGATTTGAAAATCTGCAAGATTTAGAGGACATAATGAAGGAAATATTATTCTGCACCACAATAAAGTAGGTTGGAAAAATGAAGCCACCAAACAAAAGAAAAACTGCAAATCATTTTACTGTAAGGAAAAAACAAGATGTTACATAGACTAGAAAAAATTGTGTATCATCACACTACACTGTTTCTGGAAATACATGTTTATACTTATATATATTTCCAGAAACATTTTCAGGCCTAATCTCATAATCAAAAAACAATCAATTGTGGTTGTATTTACTTAGCCATCTAGCATATAATCAATGATATTCATTTTTTATGTCTATATGTCACAAATACCTTGGCAGTAATTATATATGAAACACTGTACTAAAGTCATGACACAAAAGCTGTTTGCTCATATGAAATTAAGTAGCAAATGCAGAAATGAATAAGAAACCACAATACAAAATATTGAAAAAACAGCAAAATGCTATGGAAAAATTTTAAAAGGTGCTATGTAAAAGAGATGGAGGAGAGACTCCTGGAATAAGCTATACTAGTGATAAATTTATACACTTAAAGGTATTAAGGAAACAAATATGGCAACAGACAGAGCCTTGCAAGCAGCACAGTATGTGAAAAATCTCCTGTGAGCAATCAGGAGAAGCGTATTTTAGAAGAACACAATGACTGACACAACACTTAAGAAGTCGCATGGGTAAATATCAGTCACTAATAAATCTTGATACTTGAAAGCTGAAAAAATAAATTTATGCAATAAATATCTTTAGTAACTTGAAAAGTAGAAAACAAATTCCAACTAGCAGCTGCAGAATGTGGTATATGTATTGAATAAAATGAATGAATGCAGCATGAAAATGTGAAATTCCCTGTTATCTATAGCTAGGACAGTCATTTTTCCCATATTAGAATTGTGCAGATCGGTATGATTTTCCTAAAAGCATTCACCTAGAAAGTGTATTTGACTGAAGAGGGTAAACCTTTGCCTTCTTTAGCGACTTTTCAGTGAATTTGATTTGCAATGCACTGAAGTATAAACTGTATTACGATTTAAAATCATAGTCAATATTCACTTCTCCTAAATTGCCACTATCAAATCTTTCTAAGGCCTCTTTTAGAATAATCGGATTTCAATATGACATTAGAGACTACCTTGTGTAACTTTTTCATGCTATGTGTAAAAATGGAAAAGGAAAAGGCAGCCAAGTGAAAAGTGTCCGTCTATTTTTTCTTTTAGATTTGTGGCTTGAATTTTCAGTCAGGTAGGTTAAATATTGGAAATCGTTGCTTTTGGGAGTATGTGGGGAGAAACAGCATAGAAAGTATGTGGGAAGGAACAAATATTTGCTCAGAGATCACAGAGTAGCATGCATGATATCTTGCATGAATGCTAGACTACTGAATACAACCAGCGCTTCTCAATAATCTTTCTTTTGCTAAGAATGTATGCTTGCATTAGAATAATCCTTTATCACTGTTAGAAACTGCAGGAAAAGTTACATCCTTTGCTGAGGGAAAATTATACTTACAATTCTGTGCTTATGGAATTCATAGTGTTTAATTGTTCCCCTCTACTGGTAATGCATCTGGTTGGCAAAGATATGCAGAGAATTAAAACAGTCCGAGATAAATAGAAGCATGAACTGGGCTCTTTGAAAGTACAGGAGGTCATGAACTCCCCAGATATGTAACGTTTGGAGAAGTACAGTAGAAGTCTTCTTTGGGCAACAGAAGGTAATAGACAAGCTGTGTGTATACACTCAGTATTTCTCTTTTTATGGCACTTACCAGACTAAATGAGAACAATCGATTTGGCCTTAAAGGTAAAGATTTGGGTTATTCAAGTTTGATACACAAACTCCTACTGTAGTGCCTACCACTTAAGAAATCTTCAAAATCTACTAAATAAAAGGAAGGTAAGAAGTGGGCAGTGCAATGGAAGGAGGGAGGAAAACAAGGAGAGAAAGAGAGAGGGACTTTGAAGAAATTTTACTTTCAGGAAGCAGTATATTATTTGGTCAAATCAAGTGCTTTTTCAGTAAATATTGAGAATATTCCCTCATTTTCTTGATGTAACGAAACAGATGTACTATAAACTCTCCCTGCTGATGGAATAATATCGCTGCCTTTTGTTGAGCAAGTTGCTTACCAAGTTAGGGTCTAGGATCCCAGGTATTCATACAGAAGGCTTAACGTACCCTTACCTGTAAATAGACAAAATGGTTCTGATATTTACCTGGTGTTTCCAGCTTACACCAGCATTTACTTACACAAGGTGAGCATGTGCATTTCTTTCAGAGCCCTGCAGTGTCTATTTGCGTTTTACTGCACAACATGAATTCTCCCTCCTGCTGGAAACTGTTTTCCATGTCTCCTTTGACAAATTCCCCCCTCTGATTCTTATGTATGAGTAGAAAATTCTCCATCATCTACCATGTTGTCTTAACCCCATTGGAACATCCATTTCCCAAGTAACAATGACAGGTTCAGAACAGGACGAGTAGTACACTGAGATCAAAGGAGATCAAAGAAACACTCCATTTGGCTGTTGAAAATAAAAGCCTCTGAAATGCATCCTTTGAGCTAGGAAGCTGGAATCACAACAGTCATTTAGATACAGAAAGGGCAGCAGCTTAATGAGGAAATCACACCTGCAGGAAAGGGCCCTAAGACCTGGATCTCAGGGCCTGGTTTGAATCCTGACTGCAACTAGAGCCAGGCATACTTATGTTCTTTTCAGGCCTATAAACCAATATTCAAGCCAGTTCGCATCAATATTTCTGCCAAGAATGAGCAAAAAGACACTTAATGATGGGAGCAGCAAATAGGGAATTAAAATACCAACATTTGAGCCATGATCTTGCTCTGACTAAAACTCAGGAGCAAACACCTGGGAGAAAATCACAACCACAGTCAAGAAAAATGACTTCCAAAACAGAAATCTGTCCTGCCTACTTAAAAGCCATATTCAGAGTCTCAATAGAGAGGAAGTATTTAAAAAACACATTTTAAGTAGGAAATGGCAAATCTATTTGGGCACTATTAATATCACAGGGACATAAGCTAAAATAAGCATTTTTCCTTCCTAGTGTTAAACAAAATGGAGGCACAACACACAGGATTTAGCTTAGTGGCACAAGCGCCTGCCTGGCAGGTGCGAGGTCATGAGTTCAATCCCTGGTACCAAAACAAACAACAACAACAAAATACAGATAGTAGAAGTTCAACTGAGATATTGTAACTTTCTACCAAAATCTGTCAACTACCCTAAGCTGCTTATTTTATTTCTGTACATTTCAAAATAACAGCCTTCTTAAGTATTAATGTGAAATGATTGTCAAAATTGCATTCCATTTCTGTTGATTATTTCTAATTTTTACACATTACTCTTCTTACTATTCTTGTGGCCAAGGGTTTACTTATGGGTTTGATTGCACAGATGTGACCTTGTATCTCCACGTTTTCTTATTTTCAGTTACAGACGCCCAAGGTTTGAAGAAGCCTTTTCTTTTTACAACAGATAATTCGCATTTAAGCTGTTCACAATACTCTGGGAGTTTTCACACCAAGAAGACATTATACCAAGATTACATATTGGTAGCTGTTTACAGAATGCTTGCAAACAGAGAATATTTACTAGGTGGCTGAGCAAATGCAATTGTATTACGCTATGGAGATTTAGGGAACCCTTAGGAGTAGAGCATATTAAGAGAAAATACTTTTCTTTTACTGTCTCCTAGGCTTTGTTGAGAAATAAATTTATTTCAACCAAATAATTTCCTTCTAGACTCTTTGCTCAGCTGCAAACTAAAATGCTGCCCCTGGACTCTATCACACCTGATATCTTCATCCATTTCATTTACGTAGTCCTCATTCCTGGCACTGAGGGGATACTTAGGCTGGAAGCACCTGAAAGTGCTTGTGAATAATAGCCGTCCAAGGCAGAGCTCAGCTCATGGGATTCAGGAACAGACAGTCAAGTCAGTCTTTAGAAAGCTCACGGCAAGACTGCAGTACAGTTAGAGGAGTGCAAGGAACGAAGCAGCAGGGCTGATACCATAGAAATTTATTCATTAAACAGCAATAAAGAGGAAAGCAAGAGAACAGCACAGCCTAAGGAAGCAAAAAGAAGGTTCCCTCATTAGCAGCCCAAGCGTTCCTTAAGAATAGGCCCAGAGTTGTAGTCATTCTTGCATTTCAGAGCCAAGCAGTCTTCTTTGGGTGTTAGTAAACTTTCTATGGATTTTTAAGTAAGTACATCGCTAGAGTGGTATGGTGAAAGCAGTAATAGAAATCTTAGCTCCAAGATCACTGAGCTATCCTGTTATGGGCCCAGGTATAAGAATAAGGGACTTCAGCCAACTATGTGGCCCACATTTGAATCCCAGCACAGTGGGAAGTTAAATCAGGAAGATCCCTCATCTGTGCCCAGCCTGAGCATCATAGAAACTTGGTGACACACTACTGCCTAAGCTTACAAAATAAAACCGAAGCAAAATAGCAAAAATATTTTTAGAAAGAACTAAGAATGTCATTTAGTGCCAATCCTAGCCTAGGTTCAATCCCTAGTACTATTAAATAAATAAAAATAAATAAGACTTCAACCTACTTTTGCCCTGTAATGTTTTGCTGATACATGTGTCCTACTTTAGCCTTATTAGTCGACTATGGACGGACTCTGGTGTGAAGGAGCAGGAGAAAGCAGGGAAATGAAGGAAGGGACAGAACACATGCTCAGGAGCCCTTTCCTTGATGTCACCTCCAAGGGTAAAATACTCCTTTACATTTTGCTTGTGATATTTTATTCTGCTTTGTAGATTATGCCTTGTTTTTCTAATCTTCATGATTTATTGTTCCTCATGTAGATAATCCTCCTGAAAATAAGATTCATTTGTAGTTCATCTGCTATTTTTTGTGTTACCTTAACATTTGCACCTTCTCTACAGTAAATTTTCAATGAATGTTTGTTGAATGGAATTGAACCCATGGTAGTCAAATTGCTACTGCAATGATATATATAACAGAACTGCCTGCAGAGAGTTCTAGAATATTGTATATTGGTCTACTCATCTGATATGGTGATGTGTCTAGGCAATTTTAGATTTGAGGACATGGTTTTAGCAGCTCTCCCTTTATGGTTATAATCTACAGCCCTAATTAGGTATCAATAATTTATGAGTGAAAAAGGAAGGATGAACAACTTCCAATAAATGTATCACTGGGACAAATTTCACTTTGACCACATTTTCTTTAGCATCCTGCTTTCTCAGTCAGGGTTCCTCTCATCCTGATACGCACCCCATGCTCAATGGACTTTCCCATAAGGCCTATCTGACTTAATTAGCTGTCGGCCAGATCAGAAACCAAACTCCGATCAGGTGTTAGCTGGGGCTTCCTATGGTGTTTCATCCTGTAAAGCAATTTCAATGTAATAGGGAAATGTGAGGACTAAAATCTTTAGGGCTTAAGGTATCTAATACAGGTTTCAAGCACCAGTGTGGGAGCTGTTTCAAGGAAGAGAGGTCTTTAAAATGGAACTTAAAAATCACAATAGAACTGGCTCCCTACTTAATGTGGCTGGCCGCATTTCCCAAAATATCAGTCCCCAGCTATCCCTGACATGAAAAAGTTTCTGTTGATTGCTCTCCTACTGAACTACAGAGTCCTGATGCTAGGGAAAAAAAAAAGAGAAAACTTATTTGTATGTTGTCCTTTAGTGCCCATTATTTTGAAACATGTGAGGCATATTTACTTTTCCTTCTGAAACAGATACATGGATAAATGCAGTTATGGATATAAATCTAGAAATAGATTTTTTAAAACTCTTCTAGAATTTCCAAGAAATTAGAGCTTTTCAAATAAGTTCAGCGGGGACAGACTGATTACCTATTCAAGCTCGCACTATTTAGGAGTCAAGTTAAGGTTTTCTTATTGCGAAAAAATGTTCAACTTCCACACCATATGGTTAAGTGAGACAAGAGGGATAGAATTACTACTAGAGAAGATGAGCTGCACTAGGGAGTTGGAAATGCAGTTTTCCTGTGTCACTTTTTCTCTAGCACTCTCCATGAACAGTGCAATACATGCTTTTTGCAAAATGGAATCATCTTGGCATGTAACATACACATATTTTTTTCTTACGCCTTTCCTTATAATACTTAAGATACTATAAGTGCTATGTTAGTAATTGCTTTCCCAAATTGTTTAAATCATGAGGGCAAAAAAGTCTGTTCATGTTCACTACAGATACAATATTTAAAATATTTATAAACTACAGTTGGCTCATTCTGTACTTTATTTTTTAGTCCTAGAGTTGGCTTAGGACCTTTCTTTAAATTCTTTTCAGTAAATTGCAATACCTACTCAGAGAAAATTAAAGAAAACTAACCATAAGACTCTTCTACTAAAAACAAAAGGCAAAACAGCAAAAACAAACAAACAAAATGAAAACAAATATTAGTCCAAAATTAGCACAAAAAGTCAGATTTAAAGACTTTCATGTAGTAATTGCTCCTCATTACTTGCCATTCTTCAGAGAATACTCTTAGACTAATATAAAGGCAAATTTACTTTGTTGGTATATATTTTTCTCCAAGCCACATATTCTTCTGTCTCTGTCTCAAATTGCTCTCAAATGAGGACAAGCACACATATAAATTTCACTGTACTGAGAAAAATCACAAAGTAAAAGCCAGACAGCAGTTTTTGTGAGGTTTTCTTGGTGAGATTTACTTTTAATTACAAGTGGGCTCAATAATATAAGCCCAAGGAATAATTCTTGCTCTACAGCTAGAAATTATCCATGTAAAAGATTGACTTTATTGACCAACTTCATAGTGGTTAACTTTGCAAGATACACATCAGTAGCCTACTGAAGGAGACTTTATTTCTCCCTGGGTGTTGTGCAGTATATTTCCTGTTATTTCCCATTAGAATAGAAAGATATACTTCTAGTACTCATAATTTTTTAAGATGTAATCTTAGAGTATCCCAGCCTGTCCCTGTTACTTGTGGATTTGCAGCAGAAAAAAAATTGTTCCATTGAATTTCTTCATATGAAAAGGAAACAGTTATTCATGTGGACTCAACATATAGCACTGAAATGTGGTCTGAAATTATAACAATCGACAACAATCCTCATTTTGTTTTTTAAAACAAAATAAATATTGGTGTGGCGATTATAGCTCAGCAGCACAGTGCATGCCTGGCAAGCTCAAGGTACAGAGTTCGATTCCCATTACCAAAAAATTATATATATATATATATATATATATATATATATATTTACATCTGCTAATTTAACCTAGCATTGACCAAAGGAATAATGTTTGTAAAAATCATTATTACAAAAAACATTACATATACTCAGTTGTTTATTTTAATTGATTGATAAATTATGATAAATTGCCCCTGTGTGACATCTTGGGCCAAATTCTTGTCAGGAGATTATACACAGGTCCCTGTTTTTCTCATTTTCTTGATTTATGCTCCACCTACCTTGTGTTCACCAGTGAAGGGAGACAGGGCACTATGGCTAATATCTAATCTAGTAACACAAGAGTGATGACATCAGTGACCTATAGTTTGCTCTTGGATTTGTTACGTCATTTCTGTGTTCACTATCTACTCAGAACGCAGAGTTAGACTTTGACGTAAGTACAAAGAAGAATAAAAGTCCTGGTCTTCTGCAGCCCCCTGTTCAGGAGGAGAGTTAGACTTGTAAACACACAAACGTACCGAAGAGAAGTGGGCAAACAGTAGAGGAGCACGTTACTGTGTTGGTGAGAGTATGAGGTAGGGCCTGCCTTCTTCTTTAGTGTGATACAGTAGAGGTAATCCTGCGAATATGATGCGGGAAGACTCTAAGTATAGGTGAAGCTTAGATTCTGGGGTCTCAAATTCCACTTCAAGGTCACTTATCAATAGTGGCTGCCAGTGTCTCCTTATTCTCCAGAAGGTAATCTGAATTTATTTCAGATAATTAAAAAAGGATTCCAGAAGGATGTATCTTTGGATAAAATATGGAATATAAGTGTTATCTGGGTGTGAAAGGTAGAATAGAGAGGACTTAACTCTCAGGGAGAGAAAGGATGTGAAAGAATAAAGGAACAACTCCCTGTTTTATGCTGAAAAGAAACTAAATTAGATTCTGATAGATGTATGACATGAGGGCTGTCAGTATTGCTCGGTAGAATAGAAGCCAGATTTGAAAGATGGGCCACTTCGTGCATATCACTTGTCTATACCGTATTCAGGAACTTCCTCCCCCCCCATACAGTTTGGATGGGTGAAAAAGTTAATAGTACTGTTGGGGCTTTGTATAATTCCCAGAAGGGGCTCTAGTCAGAATTAGCAGTTAGCCTATAAATCAAAGTAAATAGTATTAATTTGATTGCAATTAGAGTGAGACTGATAAGTGGAAGCTTTCAACTCAAACATCTGTGGAAGTTGGTTTTTTTTTTATATTAGACTTTTTAAATTACATTATAAGAGTAATTTAAATCATGGCTTACACCTGTTCTTTGGTAAAGCTGATTGCAGAGTGTTTAATAAGTTCATAAATTTACTTTAAAATGTGACATTATCACATTTACCAATAATGTGAAAATTCAATGATTTTCAAATGCAGAAGGGAGGTGTTCTTGAAAAAATTAGCAACATTAAACACCAGATGCCTAAATAATTCCTGTTGCTTAACTAAATGGTATTTTTTAAACTTTTCCTCCACGCAGCTACCTATTTAGAAGTTCCCTGCAGCCATTTTAATTAGTTTTCTCACCACGCCTGTGAGACAGGCTGAAAGTACAATGTCTTGCATTAACTTAACTCTGGCTGGGGCTTACCATTTTGTTTTTAACAGAAATTTGAAGATCGTGATGCGGTTAAAAGAAAACTTCATATTTCTTGAGTCTATTTGAGGTTTCATTAAGCAGAAGTAAACAGAGTGCAAAATAAAACTGTGAAGTATACATTTAGCACTTTATTCAGCCAATATGTTATCCTAGCATTTGTTCTCCAAAAGATCTCTATGTCACCTCGCTTAAAAACAAATGTATTTCGTCATGAGAGATTTATATGTGTCATTTTCTGAAGTATAGAGTCTTATGGAGAAGTGTAATTATTTTTAATTTAAGATTTCAATATTAGCATAGGAAAACATAGAGCTATCAAATTAAATAACTCTTTGCTTGCATTAAGTAGCTGTGAGCTGACAAGAAAAAAACAAAGATGGGAAAACCAGTGATGGTGGCAACTGAAAAGTGTGCTTTTCCACAAGACACAATTATAACAGTTTCAAATTTGCTTTTCATACCATAAATTGGTTTTGTGACCACTGTAAAATAGAGTGACTTGCTAAACTGGAAACCAGGATATCATCACGCAGCATTACCATAATAAGAGCTGATCTGAGAGCTATTGTCACATACAAAAAAATAAACTAGAATAGAAATGATATTACATTTATCCAGGCAAGAAAACTCATGATTCCAATGGACTCATGCTGAATGCAGAGAACCCTTTAAAACTGTAAGGGTAAATTAACGTGTTGTGTTTAACTACATGACTTTTTAAACTAATAAAAAAAGTTAATTCTCTGTCTTCTGAGTGACTAGAAAAGAAATATTTTTAAACAAATTTTATTTCCTAAAATATTTATCTGTTTCTCATTTAAATAAATGAGACGGTAGCAAAACGTGACCCATAAATCTGAAAGCAGATAGAGAATAAGGCTGGAAAACAGAAATTACCTGAGTGCACACCTATTATCTAAGACCTGACAAGTCACAGCATTATTTAATTTTGAAGTTGGAAATTGTTTATTAAATATTTGTTCACTAAAGCAAAGGCAATGCATTTAATTCTGAACTAATTTACATACGTGCACACACATATATAACTATATACTCTATTTCCATTATTTCTAATTCACTTATGTATTCATCTCTTATCAATGAAGTGATTAAATACCCACTGTACAGTAAGAAATACACTACAGTAGGCCCAGGAAATATAACTAGAACAATATTTGTCTTCTTGATGTAATCATATAGAAATCATACAGGAAAGACAGGGATAACCACAGTGACTACTGCTTGCAATTATCGTAGGTAATATTAAAAGAGCTGAAATTAATTCAGTAGGATTGGAACTCAGAAACCAAGATGGCAGGCACAGGTGTTGTGTGTTGTTTTGTTTTGTTAGGGATAGTGATAAAGAAGGAGAAGGTATTAAGATTTCTGGAAAGAAAAGCTGTATCTGATTATTCAGAGATTTTCCTAGTCAGGAAAGGGACTTTAACTTTTACCAATGTTATCATGGAGTTATTTTTAAAACTCTTTCTGCAGATCTGTACTTCAGAAACAATTTTATGTCTCAATAGAGGATGGCACAAAAGACCTCAAGCATAAAAATGCTCATATAGGACAATAAAAATTTTAATTTTAAGGTAGTGACCAGTAGGAAGTAGAAACATTTGTACATTTTATGAAAGGTCTGATTTTTTTTTATTACTGCAATGCAAAATCATATAGGTGGTAAATATTGAATAAAATATATAGATATCTGTGAATGGAATTCGAGAAATAATTTTTGAAAAGCCTACTTTGCAAATCTGAACTGAAAACAAAATGCTAATCCATGGTGAGCAAAATCAAGGGGTTGAAGACGGGGTGGCTGAATCAAGCAGATTTGTAGGCTGTGAAATAAGACTATTGTACAGATGTGAGTACCGATTACAATAGAGGACAAGGTAAAATCAAAAACAGTGAAAGGCTCAAATTGAAAATATCCTGAGTCAAGAGTACATATGAGAAACCTATCCTACTGAACATCAGTGGCTTGGGAACACAGTAACCATCTGTTGTTTACCCGCCTGATGGTCTCACTTGTTCACTGTTCAGCACTGCATATCACATACCACTTGTCACTAGCCCAGGAAAGATCAAAATTATAAGCACCATTTGTCCTGCTCATTTCTTTAGTTATCACTGGTGCAGTACTGTAAAGTTAAAGAATGGTGACTCAAACCACCCTAAATCAGGAATACCCTGTTGCTGCTGTAGCACTGAATAGTGACCAATAAATATTGTAGCACTAAATATTGGTGAAATGCAGAATGATGTCATTTAGAATTACCTGAGATTAAAAGAATTATTAAACTATAAGAATATATGTGTAATATATTCCTGTGGACAGAACAACCATTTTGACAATCTGTTTCTAAGCAATGAGCATTCTAAAACGTAATACCCATTTTGAACACATGAGAAAATAACAAGTTTCACCAGAGCTTATCAAACTTTGAGCTATTTTTCAGTACTTGGTGTGATAGCTCTATCACTGAATTTTCCCTCTAGTGACAGATGATTCAAGTTATATAGTTGTATAAGTATTTAAAGATAGACCTCAGGCACTTCAAGCTACTAAAATATATAACTTACTTACAAAGTCAGAAATTGGGAAGATGATGCTTATTTTACTCCTGGGGCAGAATGGTGGAAGACGCACTGTCATCCTCTCAGGAATAAAAGTAGCTGTTGAAGGAAACATCAATTTAAAAATATTTAGTTATTCATTCATTATTTCATTATTTCACACTTCCAGTATGTCATGAATTGAACAGTGATCATGACACAGATAAAGTCCATGGATTACATTATACTAGTGGTAGAAAGAAAATCTGACCAGGAACATATTTAGCATGATATTACACAAGGATATAAGATATGAAATGAAACAAATTAAGTAAAGAAGATAACAGAGATGTAATTTTAAATCGTATGGTCAGGCAAGAACTCACCAAAGAACTGGAATACCTTAAATAGGAAGATAATTAGGCACTCAAATATTCAAGAGAGGTTTTCAAACACACATGCATCGGATTTAGCCTGAGATCTTGAAATGTAGGTTGCTGGTCCTTCAACCAGAACACTGATTTAGCAAGTGTTAAGTAGAAATCAAGATTTTTCATTTAAAAAAATCATGTAAAACTGGTATCAAGAACTATATACATATTTGGTGTCGGGAATCAAACTCAGGACCTCACAGTTGACAGGCCGGTGCTTGTTCCACTGAGCTATTTTCCCTGCCCAAGAATTATATTTTGAGACTTATACTATAAAGAACATGTACTAAACCATTGTTTTCTATAAAGCCAAGAGAGCATGATTTAGATTTAGATTTTGTGAGATTTACAATATCTTTTGAAATTACTCATCTGTCCTATTGTAGTGCAAGAGTAACCATGAGACCTATATAAACACTTGAGCAAATAAAAGTTAATTTACTGACAATGAAATTAGAATTTGTATGATTTTCACATGCTACATAGTATTAGCCATTTTTTTCAATGATTTAAATATTTTAGACCCCTTTTATCTCTTGGGTAGTGCAAAAATGAGGTATGATTCAGGAAGATTAACCACCTCTTTCAAGAAGTACCTACGCAGCTGAAAATCCTTGAGGCAGAAGCGAGTTTCCTGTTTTCTTGGGGCAGGGAGAAAGTCAGTACAGTATGTAAAAGGGGGAATCAAAGAGGTGCAAAGCTGCTGGACTGAACTGTAATCTATGACAAGAGGTAATGCAGGGTAACCGTGGACTCTATGGGGATAAATAATTGACTAGATTTTCAGCAGAGGAATGACATCATCTGTTACGTTTTTTATCTGTCTCTTGTTTTCATGAGGCAAAACTGTGGAGAAATAAAGCCACAGAACAACAGATACTTCACAGAATCCTCCGTAGTTATCCAGGTAGACACTCTGTGATTGAACTAAGGCAATTGGATAAAGGTGATGGAACAGAAAGCTGTTGAGCTATAATCCACATACACATACTCAACTTTTAGTTGAAAGAAAAATGAAGTTAGAGACAGGTTTGATTCTTTTAAGTGTTGGACTCTGAGTGAATTGTAGGGCCAGTTATTCAATAGTAGTCATTACTGGAAATTGTAGAAGCAATTACTCAGCTGTAGGCAATAGGGAGCAAAACAAGAATTTTAAAGCAGAGGAATAGCCATTTAGGATACTGGGGAAAAACAAACAAATAAAAGAATATGATATCTTGTCTCCCATTAAAGGAAGCATTTCAAGCATGGTTATCTAAGGGACAGGTATGGAGAGTGAAAGTAACAAGAATGGAGAAACCACCACATGCATAACGCGATTCTGTGAAGTATCTGTTGTTCTGCATAACGCGGGAAGTTTTGGTGGAAATGCCATGGGAAATTGTGAACTTGCGACTGAGGTTAAACGATAACGACAGAAATAATACTTAGGACAGTTTACAGATAGTTCTAGGAGGGTACTGGTAGAACAGAGAACAAGAGTAGAGAAGTAGATGTAAAGATTTAGGGGCAATCGCTCTCCCACTCAGCTTTGATAAAGATTGGCACTATTACATGTGGCATGCTTATGCGCCAATGGGAATTAAATAAGCAAGAAGAAAACCTTGTTGAAACACGATGGAGTGAGAAAATGGTGGGTTCTTGAGTTGATTTGAAGGGATGGATATCCTTTCATGGTTGGAGGACTATTGCATAGAGAAGTGTAATTCACAGTTAAACAGAAAAGAAGTGGGGATGATTGGCAAATGTGTAGATACAATAAATGTGGCGTATGTCCACTAGAGTAACAGAATGAGTAGAGGATATATAATTATAAGTGGGTCTGTATTATTTTGGTTTACATGAACAGAGGCTGAATAGTTCTCCTACAGAAAGGAGATCTAGAGAAAATAGTAGCTGGTGTATCTCAAAAATTAGAAGCCACAAGAAAACAAGGATCAAACTATGTAGACGCAGTCTTTAGTCAAAGACCTGGAAGCCCTCTGGAGAGTCACCAGCTCAAATTTGTATTCAAAAATCAATGAATCTAGAGTCTGAGGTCCACGGACGATGTCAGCAACAAAAAGATAAACACAAAGTTCTTGCAACTGCTCAAGAAATTAGAGCAAATATGCCCATACGTTTCTTCATTACATTTCATCTAGGGCCCTAGCATTTTGAATGGTGCCACCCATGTTCCAGTGGGTAAACCAGTTGCCACTTGAAGTTGCTGAGCCTCATACCAAAGTTCTCCGGAAGCACTCTCACAGACATGCACAAGTGTGCTCACCAATACCCTGGGTATTTCTCAATCTAGCCAAGGCGGCAACTAAGATTAACAGTCACATGCATAGAATTGTGTCTGTTCTTTTTGGGTTGCTTCTGCATTTTAATGGCATAGCAGTGACAAGGACACACCCTGCAGAGCTCTATGACACACGCTAATTATAATGAAAGAAAATAAACAAAAGGAGTATAGTTGCTTTTTGAAAGTTTGTAGGAAATCCATATATTCAAAGTCAGCCTGATTTCAATAAGATACTCAGACAAGAATATCTCGAAGTTGAGAGACTATTTTGAAATCCAGTAGTTGTGGGTTAGAGGCTCACATTAGGCTGTGTGCAGTATATAGTTACATGTTCAAGTACAAACCATTGCATTTTCTTGACACTGGCTGGTGTTATAAGTAGTGACATGGGGATGTCAGGGAACAGTGATGATCTTACCTCAAGGAAAAATACTTATGTCCTATATTCAATCTTTGATAAGACTAACAAGGCATGAGAAAGTGAGGAAGAACAAACCGAGCTTTGAGGGTTTCTTCTTATACCACTAGAAAGGCAGTGCTCAATTATCGGAGGGACACATATGCATGTATCGTATCCTGGGTCATGTGGTGTTACCTCATTTTATAATACTAAATCAAAACACAGTTGAATAAGATGAGTTGAGTTTGTAGAAATATTTTCATGGGAGCAGCTATACAAACATAGAAGATTTAGAGCTTCAAAACAGGGCCTGACAAAATGGAAACCTCTCTGGGATCTGGCCTTTGGTGGAAGCTAGGATGGGTTGTGTAACATACCAGAATTTGTTTCATTCTACAGGCTGGTATTGAGCTTTGTAGCTTTTGAAATCTCTTTGAAAATATATTTACACTCTCAAATTTGACTCATTTTAATGATGTTCATTTGATTGAGGTGTAAACTATAATGCCAGCTTTATAATTTCCAGTGGGAAACATCACTGCCAGTAGTATCAAATATTCTTGGTGAAGAGTGACCTTACAAGTTAAGAAGGTAGAAAGCCAAATTAAACTCAAAACCTCACCTTAAAAACAGCATTAAGGGAGCCAGGGATTTAGCTCAGTCAGCACAAGTGCCTGCCTGGCGAGTGTGAGGTTCAGAATTTGATTCCTGGTCCAAAAAAAAGAGGTGGGGGGGAGAGAAGAGAAGAAGAGTAGAAAAAAGAAAAAACCGCAGTAAGGGGATACCAGCATGTTTGGTCCAGCACATGGGAAGATGGTGACAGGCACAACTCTTTATTGGGTATAAAATAAAGCTAAATGAATGGGCTTACTGGTTCTGAGTTTAGTGAATTAAAAGAAACAAGCTGGGAATGGTTTGGAACAATGGATCCTATGAGAGATAGAGGAGTCAAGTCATTCAAATCATTCTCTAGCTCTGGAAGGAGCCTGACAGAGCTTCTAGGCTATCTCCTTTCTATTTGTTGCCCTGAAAACTATCATACACCTGTAGTCTAAGGAGTTACATTGATTCATTGGGTTTTTTTAGAGTTGATAAATAAGTTGATCAAGTTATAAACACATTCTGTGGACCTGGAAGCCATAGAGTCTCTAAAACATCTTTTCTCATCTTTTCTCCGATTCTTTGTCTGTTGAGGTCTGTGTTCAATTAGCAAACACCAGTCTTAGACATACTCCCTCTACCTACCCTCCAAATTACACAAATATAGTGCATTGAAACAAGAAAGGGCTAAAGCTATGATTAATAGCCATGTAATATGCAATGAGAGGACGTGAATTCGCTTTGATTTTACAACATATTCTAAAATAGACGCTATCAGTACATCTGTGAAAAATTAACTATGCAAATGAAATGTTAAATTATAACATTATATATTTGTTTTGAAATACACAAATATACAATGTGTATAAAATATACGTGGAAAAAAATTTAAATTTCATATATCATTTTTAGCTCCCAGCAATAATTACATACTCTGAATGCTCAATAGACATTTGTTGAATGAATATACAAATCAATGAGTCAAACTGTCTCAATCATTGTGTCTTGCTGTACGTGAAGTGACAGTTCAGAGGTTCTTGTTATGTATAATTTATCCATTGGTAACTTGAGGACTCACAATAAGAAAAGACAATAGCAGTACAATGTCTACAGTGTACAAATAGACTTCTCTCAGGAAACATGTGTACAGACATTGATTTCAATTGACCTTGTTCTTGAACATTCTAGCAGCAGCAATATCATTTAATCACTTTACTGTTCAATGTGTTGTTTAGAAAAATAGTTGTCTTGTATGTTGCCTGGTCTCACGGATGAATAGACTGCCCTCTGTCAGCTGTGTCATTGAAACATAAACCTCTGACACTGCCTTTCCTTAAATTCTTGTAATACTGTACATATGGTTTTTGTCATGTGGAAAAAAAGCATGTTAATGAATGTTGGCCTTTAGGGAGTTGTCAGGTTGGTCTTCACCATGTGGAAATGACCACATCATACAGTTGTCCCCCAGGTGATTCATTCTTGATAGATCCTAGAAACAGAAATCTACTTAGGTTTTATTTTTGTTCCATCTCAATTTCTCTGTCTCTTTGTCTTTCTCTCTCTTTCCTTACCTTTTAATTTCTACCTCTTTCTTTCCTTGCTCTTCTTCCACTGAGCCTCCCTTTCTCCCCATCTGTTCTCTTTCTACCTTTATTAATTTTTCTTTATCTTATTTTTATAAACTTTATTTAATAAGGTCTGAAAAAATAGATTCAGGAATTCAACCACGATGTTATAGGAAAATATTCTTGGCACGGCTTCCTAGGTTGGGCACTTCATCAACAGTCAAGGGAGAATGAGGCTGGGTAGCAACAACTATGGTCACCTGAGTTTTACAAATAATCTTGTGGGCTTTTGTAGACTGAAACAAAGAACCAGGGGTGGCTGCAGCCTCAGTATGCCTCATACCTAGAACGAAAGATCATTGAATATATTTCCTAAAAATCTGACTAAGTCTAATCTGGCTTGAGTGAATACTGAGTGTTGGCTTTTTAAGTACAGTCATGCAATAACTGGCATATTATTCAGGAATGCATCATTGGGTAACTTTATCCCAGTTCAACATCACAGACACAATGCACGAACATTAAGGAGGCAGTGGCATCATTAGAAGGTGTAATCTCATGACAGCAACGTCCTGTATGCAGTTTGATGGTGACTGGCATAGGAGTCCACTAGATTTTCACTGCACAATAGGCTGAAATGAACAGTGAGGGAGTATAGTTCAAGGGGAGAGGAAATTGACATGTAAAATGCTAAATATAAAACTATAATTTAAAAAGAAATAATACAGGTAAATGTTTCACCAGGTAGTAGATTCTCTATAAGTACTATTTCTACCTTATTTATATAGACTTACAAAATATCTCAATGTGTCATCTTTATAGTAATATAAAATTTATTTGCAAAATATTCATATTCAGAAAAGACTGACTTGAGTATTTTGGTTTTTGTTCAGAGGTAGATACACTAAATAAATTTTAAAGCATGGTATAACAATAGTCAAGGCCAACAATGGTTAATATTTGCATTATTTTATGTAATATTCAGAATAAATCTCACTTCCAGGAAAGAAAGTTGACTTTCAATTGAAGTAAATTGTTCAAGACCTCATAGTCAGTCAGTGACTCTCCGGATCCACTTTAGTCAGTTCAACTGAGGTCCAGAATAAAGACAAAGTGGTTCACTACCCAGAGATACTTATGCAACTCCAAACAATTGGAATCTCCTGCTGTTCAGATATACTACAGGAAAACTGGCAGGACTGCGGCAAAATGTTGAACATACTTTTAATCAGTAGTGATCAGTTTTATTTCCAGGATTTAGCATTACAGTCTGGTTTCATAGAAAAAATAGGAAGTTATTTTTGTGTAGATTTGAATTCAGGTTATTATGTTTACTAAGTGACTGAGAAGACTGGAATTTAGCTATTACAAGAGACTGTTTACCCAGAACAACTTTGACAATGGCAAGTTCTTTAAGTGGAGAGTTTGAACTATGTTATCCATTTTCCATGGTATCTACCCGCTAAAACTGGGTTGAAATGCTTGAATTTCTTCATAATTGTAGAAATAGTGACTTTATTATTTAGCTAATTCAATGGAGAAAATTTGTTTATCTATTAATACATTTACTAATATTCAAAGGACATCTGAAAATAGGGCTTTAACACTCCCACTGGCCAAAAAGGGGATTTTCTCTGTTTCAGATTTTGCTTTCACTGAGCAATATTTTTAAACTCTATCCAAGGACATTTCTGCCCAGGATACCAACATGATTTTGTCCCTTGCAGTGCTGACACACTGTGCCTTAACAATCACAAACACCTCGGCACTAAAAATCCATTTTGTCAAGGTTGCTCCTGACCTTCTCGTCCTTTGATCATAATTTCTAAGATTCTCAACATTAATTGTACTGCAATCTATCTGATAAAAAGAAAGAATCAGCATGTGATTTCAACACTGGAAGACAACTGACACAATACTTTAACCTAGATTCTTAGTAAAAGATAAGCATGTCAATTAAAAAATCTATGTGGGGTTTTCCCTCTTACCTTCCATGCAAAATATGTTTCTTACTTAGGTATCTCACAATATATTTTGAAAAACTGTTTTTTCACTCTAAATATGCAACATGTGTTTTTCATAGTCTTAATGGAAGTCAAGGCTGTTGAAGATAACTGTGTGTCTGTGCTATGTGTTTATAATATACACTATTCTTTTGCCTCATGTGATTCTCATTTTCTTTTTTGTTGAAAGAAATGCATAGATTTATTCACTGCTCAAGCAAATAAAGGATCCTTATGGCTTTATTTTTGGCTTCAAATGTTGTGAGAAAATTCACACTTCATACCTTGTCACTATAAGCTATAATTGATTGCTACAATGTTTCTTTGGAGGTCTTGATATGAAAGGGTGATTGATTAAGTTCATTTTGCTATGTGAGTGACCTAGATACCTGAAAGTAAGGATGACCATGGGGGAAGCTGGGAGGACTACACTGAAGCTTGACCATTTCTTCTCCATATGTAAAAATCTTTCTTTCTGGAGACCTGCCACAAGGGGTAGGCTTCTCTGTATCCCTGAGAAAAACATCCAGAGATGTTCCTAGCAACCAGAGGTCTGACCAAACAGACACTGACTGAACTGATGTCAGCTGAGTGTGACCCCACTGATCTTAGTGGTTCAGCAGATTTGAAACATTATTACTATTTACTATTATTAAACAGATGATGGCCAAATGCATTTCAATCAGAAAAGACCCATTTTCCACTCCAGTTCTCCAGTAAGCAGACTTGTTAGTTTAGGAATTTGGCTTCTTTTCTATTAATTATCAGCACATTTCTTTTTCAGGAAGATATGGTGAACCTTCAGTTAGGTTTTGTTTCACTTGAGCGGAAGCCAGGGCTTGTAAGATTTCAAAATGTGGATTATCTTCTTTCTTCTCTGTATGAAGAACCGGTGCAAATGTGTCTACTTCTGCATTCCTTTGTTGCTGCAGACCAACTCTTAATATAGAGAGGAGGGAAGTTTCCGTTAGCTTATCTTGAGGCCATTACCATATAATGAGGCTTTGAACTTTGCTGTTCTTATGTATTCAGTTAAATTGCTGTATCAAGAACTTATGCAGATATGCTTCATTGGGCAATGCACGATTATAGAATCAAAAGTCAGGAAAATAAATCCTAAGTATTTTATATTTTCATTTTAAATCCTTTTTAACCTCACCTCTGCAGTAGTAAGTGGTTGTCTATGGAATCAAGATTTAAATTTTAGGAAATTAAATAAATCATCCAAAGTTAACTATAGAGATTAAGGGAAAGACTTGAAACAGACTGAATTTACTACATTTTGATTTTTTACAACTGAAGGATGAGATGAGCAAAACTTACCTTTCCTGTCATTCACTTAACAACACGTCGTAACTTGTGCTTAAGTATGCAAAGTTGTGTGTCGGCACCTTGGAGGGTTTGAAGGTGTATTAAGAACAGTTCCTATCTGGAAAAAGCTTAGGAGAGACAAAATATGCATAAATAGCTAGAATACAAGCTGGAAAATGATAAATACCTTAAGGGGAACATAAACAAAGCCTGTTGAGTTCACTGGCTTGTAGAGATTACTTTTTCACTGAAATAAAAACTTATGATGGATATGAATATTGTGCCTGTATGCACATATGCAAAACATAGATATACACACATGTGGGAAATTCTGTTATATATTAACCAGTCTTTAAAATCTATAAATCTTTTGATGCTATTAATAATGAAAATAACAAAATCAAGCATGTCCTTGTGATAATATCTAAGTGATTCAAAACAATATTCTAGATTTAATGTTCAGAGAAATATTTCTATACCAATAACAATTTCAAGATACGAAACATACAAAATTATTACTAATGAGCAAAATTAACTCCTGGCCAATGACATAATATCACATCCACTTATATTTGATTATTGAAAGGCCAATAAATGCTGGGAATTTAACTCAGTGGCATAAGCACCTGCCTGGCAAGCGTGAGGTCATGAGTTAGATCCCCAATAACAACTAAAACAACAAAAAAAGCCAGCAAAATTATGAGAAAAACTCGACTATTCATGGGAATAAACATATGAGAACAGCTTATACAATACTGAAATGAATGTTAGTGAAGCTAAAACATCAAGATGTTTTGCATACATTTTGAATAATTTAGAAGAACACCTTTGTCCAATGAACTTAAAGCACTGATGTTTTGAAGATCACAGGCTGTCTCATTTGTCTCTGAACATAGCCAGATAGCAAATATAATTTAATTGCATCCAGATAAACCCAATCTAGGTTTATGTATTTTTATAGAAAACAAATTCACTACAAAGAAAACATCAGACCAGTTTACTAGTTGTGCATGTCATGATTTGTTATTCCAGCACTGTGAGAATCTGAGGTGGGAGGATTTCAGCTTCAAAACTAGACATTATAAAATTTGACCTGATCTGTCTGAATGAATGAACGGGTTGTAGCTCGATGAGAAGGAACTGGGTTCAATCCATAGTCCTGAAAAAATGAAAACAAAAAGAACTTACTAAGAATTGTGAATTTATAAAATTCTGCAAGTTGCCCAAAAGCCTGGAGAGAAGTTGTAGATGAGGGAGCCTTAAGTTACTCTTATTGTAGCATGTCCGAGCAAAATTCACACACCAGGGCCTTGGAACTCTAGCTCTATGATAAAAGATGAAGTCTTCAATCATTCTGAGCTACCTTTTGAAAATAGATACCTTGAAGCCCAAGAAACCTGAATATAGTACTGATCTAATTCATTGTTTTAAAATTAAATGAGTTTGTACATGTGAACTTAAGAATAACATTGTTTCAGAAATAAACTCTCACGCAGTATGATTCCTCACAAAATGAGGAGAAAAAGCAGACAGAAAGGGAAGGAGAAATTAAAAACTGACATGGAGAATTGGAATTAATTAACAAAACATTATGATGGTTCTTTACTTTTCCTGCCAAAATTCTAAAATGAACACCAAAGTTTTAGAAAACAATGTACGTTCATGGAAGTATTTTACTCAAATTTATTTCATTTTTCACAACTTACTCTTCTCCAATGACTTCAAGCCTTATATTTGCTTTTTTGTCATATTCATTTTTTTCTAATGACACACTAAAGCATTAAAATCATTCAAATTACTGGAGTACCACGTAATGTTTTAATATATATGCATCGTATAATATTTAAATGAAATTTAACATATGTATCTCCTCACAGAGTGACAATTTCTTTATAGTGAAAGCTTTCCAAAAATATTTTTGGTGTTTTGAAATGTATAATACATTATTGCAATCTATATTCATCCTACTTTGCAACAATATGCCTGAACTTGTTTTTGTCTAACTGCATTTGGTTACAATTAATCAATACTCCCAGCAGACAGCCCTACACACACATGCTCCCTGGCTCCACTGCACATTCTACTCTCCATTTCAATAAGATTTTGAGAATCTTGATTTAAAATTATGTGTTGGATTAAATGAAACATAAAGCTATATCCATAAAATTCAAGTATGCTGTCCAGAACTTTACTGCACTGTGTTTGCCAGATTAAATACAGGTCACCTAGTTAAATCTGAATTTCAAATAAATGAGGAAGATTATACAGATAAGTTTATTCTGAACTTTACATGGAACATGTTTATACTAACAAATTATTCACTGTGAATCTGAATTCAAATTTAATGAAGCATGTTTTACTTTCATTTAGCACAGCCACCTTGGACTACAGGAACTTCACTAACACATCACCTCTTTTCTTTAGGTCATAATTATTCTGATGCAAGCAATTCCAGCAGCCTCTTCACCGCCTCTGGCTTTATATCCCCTTCTCTCAATCCGTTCTACAGTCTGTAGTAAAGCGATTATTCTGAAATACAAACTTGATCTCAGTGATCTGCTTACTAAAAACTTGTCACTGTTTCCCCAGAGCCCTGTAGATAAAATATAAACTCCTTAGTAAATAATGTAAAGCCCTTGGTGGTCTGCGTCTGACTGCCTCACAAGTTTCTCTGTTATAAATTAAACTCCTACCACAATGCGCCTGAATCCAGATCCTTCTGCCTGGGGAGGTCTCAGCCTTTCTGCTCTTTCTTCACAGGAGAACGAAGGCTCACCAATCTGCCCTATATGTCTTTCCTGTTAGATTATCTCTCAATGTTCCAATTTTAGCACTTTATAGCAATTATCAAATAGTGCAATTTCTTTTTCATTCCTTAGTCTCCTCAGTGGACTTTATGACCTAGGAGAAAAGGGATGGTCTTTTATAACTTTAACATAGAGTGCTTGACACATTTTTTAAAAAAGCAAGTTGAACAAAGGAAGGGATTTTTAGTTTAATAATGTGTCAGCAATAGCAGGTAAAATGAGATGAGACCCTTTTTCAAACATTAAAGCAGCAAAACTAAAGGGAAATACCTCATGTTTTGTCTATTTTTAATTATTCATCAATTATTTTTAATTGATAGGAAAATTATACTTATATAGATATGTACACTATATAACATGATGTTTGCATTTACAAAAAATGTTAAGAATGGTCAAATTAAACTACTTATCACTTGTTTTTCTAGTATATATATATCCTTTGTTTGTGATTAGAACACACAAAATCTATGAGGAGCCTTTGCAAATATACATTATATTGTTTTTTTTGTACACAATGTGATACACACTTACTTTGTTGAAATGAATATTCTCATTATCCAACTGAAATTTTGTATTCTTTGAACAACAGCTCTCCAGTTCTCTGGTTCTCTACCTCTGGTAACTAATGTTTTACTCTGTACTTCTGACTTCAACATTTTGCACTCCCCAGATTGTGCTAACAACTGTTTTCTTCATTTGTCTTTTTGTGCTTAGCTTATTTAATGTAATATCCTACAGGTTTACCTATGTTGTCAAAAACGACAGAATTGCTTTGAAAGTAAAATAGTAAATCACTGTACCCATGTACTGCATTGACTTTATTTTTTCTTGCACTGCTGACCATTGAGCTCAGCACCACATCTTGGCTCTGGTGAACACTATGACAAAATACTGGGCTGAACACTATGCCCAGTTTCTGACATACAAAGCCAATGACATCCAATTACTTAATTAAACACTGTATATAAAGTAAAAGTCTCACTTTTGTAGATTTCAAGATATATGTATTATGACTAATATGAACTCAGAATTATCTTATTTTTAACTTTTTAAATTTGATATAAAGTAATGTTTGTAATAGGCACCGTATACATGATGCCCAAAAATCTTAGAAATTACTGCCTTTACATACCTAGCCCCTTAACTTCCTAAACCAGAGAAAACCATCTTCAGAGTTCCCCCAGTGACCTTCAAGAAACTGTTTATGCAAATATGGGCAAATATCTGGAAACAAAGTCACAAGTAGACTTTTCATGGTTCTATGGGCAATTAGATCTTTAACTATTAAAGAATAAAAAGCTATAAAGCTTTCATCTGACCTACACTAACATTAGATTTCATAATAATATTTTTTTACTTGGTTTCACTGTTCCAATCAATAATTAAATATTCATTAATAAAAATTTGTAATATCCTGATTGCAGATGTTAAGTGGGTCATGCTTCACAAAATATATACCTTTATTCATTGTCTCAAGTCTCTTAAATAAGAAACAACCTCTCTGATAATAATGGATTAGTTTCTTTCTAGGTTTTTTCTTCTTTGTGTTACATGTTACATTTCCAAACTTTTTTTCCCTTAACAATCTTTATGCACACCCCCAATGTTCACAAGGATAAAAAGCTGAAATGTATGTTTTTTACAAAGTCAACAAATATAATGGAGATAAAAATATATACTTCCCAAAACATTGTTTTTCTAAAATGTCCAACATATTTTAAATTTTATTTTAGCATCTTAAATTATAATTTTGAAAATAAAATATTGAATTATATTCATGAAAAATATAATTGTTATTTCCATTTCCAAAAGAGTTACTATATAATGCATTTATTTAGTAGTAAAATTATTTGTAATTTTAGCTTTCTATACAGTAAAGAACTTTCTGGTTAATAATGTGAAGAACAGGGATCATACTTCACATGTATTTTGTCCAAACTTTCATCCATACATATTTACCAGGAACTGGAAGAATTTCATAGTCAGAAATGCTTCTTGGCTTCTACGTGAAAACATATGAAAATTTTAAGGATATGTGGGTAGGTCCAGCAGCAGAAAATGGAATGAGAAACAAAATAAAAGTCCCCAATTCTAGGAAATTATTTTTCACTCTGTAAGAAGCTATTGCTTTCATGGTAACTTTGCAAGAACACTAATGTATATTGCACTTTGTAGCCCATCTCCTGTTCTGTATTCCCATGGTATCAGGGCACTATCAGTCTCCCACTTCAGTACAGCACACACAGTCTCCAGGACTGATGTACAATTGTCTTTTCCAGAAGAAATAAAGGACAAAGTTGTTGAGAACTGCTCCTTAAATTATAATATGTTTAATATGAAAGTTAGTGTTTTATAATTAAATGTTATGCTGAACCTAAGTGCTAGATTCTGAGTGACAAGTGGTAGCAGAATCTTTAGTGTGTTCTGTGTACTTACTTGTGATATACAGAGACTTCTATAAGCTTCTGAATAAACATTGAGACCCCTGTTGCCAGCTTTAACAGCAGCATGGATATGATTAGATAGTCCACTGTCTTTGTCTTCTAATGGTTTCTATGAATCATCCCACTGGATTTACAAAGCCTAGCACAATGTCTGCAAGTGTTAGCAGCTCAAGAAAAGAACAAAGTCAGGAATGAAGGATGGCAGAATGCCAGCCAGGCCAGCTGGCAGGCAGGAAGCAAGACAGAGAAAAAGGAAGGACAGAGTAGATAGATATGTAGCCAGATAGATGAGAAATGCATGCATACATTTACACATACAGACATGCAATCAGATATAGATAGACAAGGATAGCACATTTCACTGAATAACAATTAATGACATAAAATACATTCACAAGTATGGCTGCATTAAGAAATGTTGAGAAAAGATTTATATAAAACATCTAAGCTAAAAATTTCAAATTCAATTGACTCTAGGTTGATTAACTACCTTTCTATAAGTAGGGCTCTTCCATCTTGCTATGATTTGTTACAAAAATAAATATAACAGAAATAGAAACTTTTGACATTATCCTAAGTGAAAAACAATCTTCATAAATCTTACTATTTATGTTACATCCAACTGTAATACAATTGCACGGCAGAAAACTAATTTAATGGCCACACCAAAGCAAAAGAAAGAAACCATGAACGAAGACAGGAGGCTCTCTGAGATTTATTTTCCCTCAAATCAATGAAACTGTGACTTCAGACTCCTTTGGTATTGCTGTCACAGTGTTGAATGTCTGATGGAAAGAAATAATATGCTGGCCTTGTAGTTATGAGATCTGTGTGCTACCAACTTCACAATGTGACCTTGGAGAATGACCGAATCTCTACATTTGGACTGGGTGATATTTATGGTCCAATCCAGATTTAACGTTCTATATCTCATCTAATCTGTTCTGTGAAGATTCATTTTGTTCACTTCTCTACACTCAGAGCTTAAATAACCGGTTGCTTTTTTTCTTTAAGATTGAAGTTACTAATCTTACTTTTCCTCTCTTGAAGATGGTCACATCCCTTAGTTTTTTGCTACACTGTCAGCCAAATCAGTTTACCATGGAGTGATAACAAAGGCCTTCATCTAGTCAGCAGCATAAAGTCTGCACCAAAACAGTGATTTAAGTAACAAAAGAACAAAGATCTCATCTTATCTCTGGTCATGTGAAAATATCAAGGCAAGAATGATTTGAAATACCATGCACAATATTCATTTCTCCATCAGCGAAGTGAGATATAACAGAAGTTTTAGGACATTTTAAGTTTACGATGCCTGTTCAAAACACATTACATGGAGAAGTTATTTCATTAACTCTTTAACCTTGTGTTTTACAACTCATTACCATTGTCCTATTTTTTTACACAATTTCCCTCATCAGGTAGAATGACTTCATTTCAGGTTTGCTGTTTCCTAACAAGGAATAGGAAAGAAGTCAGGTGGGGTGCATGCCTGTAATGACACTCTGGGAGCCTAAGGCCGGAGGCTCACAAGTTCCAGTCTCCCTGGGAATATCAGGTAAATCCTATCTCAAAGTAAGCAATAAATAAATAAATAAATATGTTTGGGAACATAGCTCACTGCAAAGCCCTGGGTTCAATTTACAGTGAGGAAAATAATTGGGGAAGCCCTATAGTGGTATTTTAGCCTTACTGGATGCTTCAGATGAGCCTTTATTATTGGCTGCTGAAGCATCTGAAGACTCCAGAAACACAAGTAGTCTGCACTGCAAGTCCCACTGAGCTCTCCCTGCAAACCCTCAGCACAGTTGTTCTATTTGATGCTGCTCATGCAATGCATCTATGTGGCAACTGAAAACCATCCAGTTTAAAGACCCTGATATTTAAAAATTGCTGGTAGCAAACCTGCCCAAACTTTGTTCCAGAGGGAGACATCCTAGAAATCAAACAAATGCCCTTTGATCTGAAAACTGGCAGGAACAAGAGAACCTTGGGGGCCACTCTCCCAACATCCTCAAAGACAAATCAAAATAAAAAACAAAAACTTAGAAAATTCACCTTGATATTAAATCAGCATGCAGATCAATCACTCTGTCCACTTCTTGAGAAAGAATCATAGTAGTGTCACATCTATCATATCTAGTCATGCCTCTCATCTATAGATGTCATCGTATCCCAGACATTTTCATAAATACTTATACTCTAACCCCGAAAGCAACTCCATGAAGAATCATATATTATTCTCGATGGCTTAGGTCAAGAAACTAATGCTCACTGGGGATTTAACTCAGTGGCTTAAGTGCCTGCGTGGCAGATGCGTGGTTGTGAGTTTGATCCCTGGTAAAAAAAAAAAAAAAAAGCATAGGAAAATGCTAAGAAACTAATGCTCATGAAAGGAATATAACTTGCCTTTTCATTGCAGAAACATTGCGTGGCAGAACTGGGATTTAAATTCATTATAGCATGTTGATAAATAGTGGTCTTTTGGGAAACCATAAAATTGAGTGAAAATAATAGGTGGAAGTAATTCTCTTTGTTTTCCTCACTTAATAGATACAGTGGGTTTATATAGTCAAAAATTAAGAGGTAGATAGCAATGTCTGTACGCCAATGCAGTTTAACTTCATGTAAATGGATTTAGAAATTTATCAGACTGTTTGGGACCAGTAGGCCCACCCTTTACTCTCAGGGAACCTCCTGGAGACCGGCAGCTCGGCCTTGTCTGTTTAGGATTGGGAACTTCATGGAGACCAGCATTTCGGCCTGTGCTGTTTGGGTCTGGTAGGCCCACCCTTCACCCATAAGGAACCTCCCAGAGACCGGTATCTTAGACTGGTCTGTGGCAGAGGGCCTGAGGTGCCTGGGACTGCTGCTGCTGCCCACCCCCTTCTCCAGGAACATCTAGGAAGTCTGCCACAGGACTGAGCTGCCTGGGACATCTGCTGGATGCGCCCTTCCACCGGGAACATTGGACTACAGTGGACTACCATGCTGGCTTGATGAGAAGTTCAGGAACCCCTCACCCAAACAGAAGACCTCATCTGGCTTCAGTCAGTGTGGCATGGTAGGAGGAATTCAGGAGGCGGAATCCCCTCTTTATTGTGTTACTCAGCAATTTGACAAATATCAACCACACAGTAGAACCCTGAAACGCACATTGCAGAAAGTTGTGTTTGTTGGAATAGAAAGACCAGAAATCTACCCAACAGGTGAAAATGACTAAACGAAAGGGGAAAATGCAATCCAGAACATCTAGTCCATCAGGTACAAGTGCAGGTGGTAATGAAATAGAGGACCCCAAAATCCATACAGCAGAAATCTCTGAAAAGATAGCAAATGAAGTAAAGAAACAAATCCATGAGGCTATGGAAGAAATCAAATCAGAAATAATGTCTTATGTAAAGACAAAAGTAACAACCTTAGTAAATGAGCTGCTCAACATACCTAGAGAAGAAATAGATAAGAAACTACAGGAGCATGGGAAATTGATTGAAACTTTGAATGAACAATGCAGAAAACAAGCAGAATCCATGAAACAAATTGAAAGAGATACGCAAGAAACAAAAAATTGCATTGAAAGCCTACAAAGCCGTTTAAATGAAGCTGAGGATAGAATTTCAGACCTTGAGGACAAGATTGCAGATAGCGATCTTGAAAAGGTAGAACTTATAAAAACAACAAAGCAGCATAAAATGACAATCCAACAGCTACAAGATGATGCCAAGAGAAACAATGTTAGAGTAATAAGCATTAGTGAGGAGGTAGGAGAAAATGCAAAGGATATAGCTAAGCTGTTCACAGAAATAATGGCATAAAATTTCCCAAACATGGGGGAAAAATCAAATCTACAAATAAGTGAGGCATATAGAATGCCATACAGTCATAACCAACATAAACCAACACCCAGACATATAATTATTAAGATCTCAGACACACAGCATAAAAACAGAATACTAAAAGCTGTGAGACAAAAGACACAACTTGCCTATCAAGGAAAGCCTATTAGAATCACAGCAGACTTATCAGCACAAACCTTCAGGTTAAGATGAGCTTGGAGTGAAGCATTTCAAGCCCTAAAAGAAGACAACTTTCAACCCAGACTGATGTACCCAGTAAAACTGTCTTTCAAATTTAATGGAGAAACTAGATACTTCCATGACAAACAACCACTAAAGAAATTCATATCCACCAAACCAACCTTAGAAAGAGTGCTGAAGGACATCTTAGGTAGAGATAAAAATGACCACAATCTCCAGAGCAACAACAGAAAGAAATCACCAGTCTGGGCAAGAAAGTAGACAAGGGAGAAAGGCAGGAAACAAACAACAGTAACACAACATGGTAAAGTCAAGCCAATACATATCAGTGATATGTATAAATGTAAATGGGCTCAATTCACATATCAAAAGAAACAGATTGACAATGGATCAAGAAACAGGATCCCACAATATGCTGTATACAAGGAACACATCTGACTCAAAAAGAAACTCATAGATTAAAAGTCAAAGGATAGAAAACAGTATTCCATGCAACAGGAACCCAGAAAAAAGCAGGGGTAACTATTCTATTTGCAGATAATGTGACCTTCAATCCCAATATGATTAAAAGAGACAAAGAAGGCCACTACATACTTGTAAGTGGAAAAATTCAAGAGGAAGAACTAACAATTATAAATATATATGCACCAAACACAGGAGCACCCAACTACATAAGACAGATACTAAAGGACATGAAAAAACACATACACAATAACACAATTATTACAGGTGACCTTAAGAGCCCACTGTCACAAAGAGATAGATCAAGTAGGCCAAAAATTAGCAAAGAAATAATAGAACTGAATCTTACCTGTGAGCAATTGGACTTAGTAGATGTTTACAGAGTGTTCCACCCAACCACATCAGAATACACCTTCTTCTTGGCTGCCCATGGGACATTCTCCAAAATAGACCATATATTATCCTGTAAAGCATTTTTAAGTAAATGCAAAGGTATTGAGATTGTCCCATGCATAATATCTGACCATAGTGCACTGAAATTGGAAATTAATGGCAAAAGAAACTGCAAAACTGGCATAAATACATGGAAATTAAATAATAACCTTTTGAACAACTGGTGGGCTACAGATGAAATTAAAGGAGACATAAAGCAATAGCTACAAATCAATGAAAATGTGGAAACAACCTATTATAATCTGTGGGATATAATGAAAGCAGTCTTAAGTGGGAAATATATAGCAATAAACTGTTATATCAAGAAAACAGAATGAACACATATAAACAATATAATGCTGCATCTCAAGCTTCTAGAAAAAGAAGAGCAAGTTAAATCTAAAGCTCATAGAAGACAGGAAATTGTAAAGATTCGAGCAGAAATCAATGCAATTGAAACTAAAAAAACCATACAAAGAATTAATGAATCAAAAAGCTGGTTTTTTGAGAGAATAAACAAAATGGACAAACCTCTAGCTAACCTTATAAAGAAAAAAAAAAAAGAAAAAACCCAAATTAATGAAATAAGGAACAGAAAGGGAGAAATTACTACAGATACCATGGAAATTGAAAACACCATAAAAACCTACTCTGAAAATCTCTACTCCCATAGAGAAGAAAACACAGAGGAAATAGACAGATTTCTAGAAACATATGAACTACCAAAGCTCAATCAAGAAGATATAGCAATTTTGAATAACCCAATATCAGCTATTGAAATTGAAAACATATTAAAAACTTACCAACTGAGAAAAGCCCAGGTCCTGATGGATTCACAGCTGAATTCTATAAGAAATTTAGAGAAGACTTGATGCCAATACTCCTTAAATTCTTCAATGAAATTGAAAAGAAAGCAATCCTCCCTAAATCATTCCTGGAGGCAAGTATTACTCTGATGCCAAAACCAGAAAAACACCCAACCAAAAAGGAGAACTACAGGCCAATCTCACTAATGAACATAGATGCAAAGATTCTCCATAAAATACTAGCAAATAGAATGCAGCAAATCATCAAGAAGATTATACATCATGACCAAGTGGGGTTCATTCCAGGAATGCAGGGATAGTTTAACATATGCAAGTCATTAAATGTAATACACCACATTGACAGAGCCAAAAACAAAAACCACATGGTCATCTCAATAGATGCAGAAAAAGCTTTTGATAAGGTCCAACATTCGTTTATGATAAAAACCCTTCAGAAACTCAGAATACTTGGTGTCTACCTCAACCTTATAAAGGCCATCTATAACAAACCAACAGCCAATATTATACTAAATAGACAAAAACTGAAAGCTTTCACTTTAAAATCAGTAATAAGACAAGGATGTCCACTATCACAACTCTTATTAAATATAGTTCTGGAAACACTATCCAGGGCAATCAGACAAGAGAAGGAAATAAAAGGAATAAAGATAGGAAAGGAAGAAGTTAAATTATCACTATTTGCAGATGACATGATACTCCATATAGAAGACCCAAAAAATTCCCTTGAAAGACTACTAGAGATAATAAACAAATTCAGCAGTGTAGCTGGATAAAAAGTCAATATTAAATCAATAGCATTCCTGTACACAAACAAGAACCTTACCGAGAGAGAAATTATGGAAATATTGCCCTTCACAATAACATCTAAAAAAATGAAGTACTTAGGAATCAACCTACTAAAAATGTAAAAGACCTATATAATGAAAATTATACTACGCTTAAAAAGGAAATTGAAGAGTATATTAGAAAATGGAAAGATGTTCCATGCTCTTGGCTAGGAAGAACCAACATTGTGAAAATGGCCATACTCCCAAAACTGCTATACAGATTTAATGCAATCTCAATCAAAATAGCATTGACATACCTCACAGATCTAGAGAAAACACACCTAAAATTCATTTGGAACCAGAAGAAACCTAGAATAGCAAAGGCATTTCTGGGCAATAAAGGCAAAGCAGGAGGCATCTCAATTCCTGACTTGAAACTGTACTACAAAGCCACTGTGATAAAATCAACATGGTACTGGCAAAGAAATAGACCTGAGGATCAATGGAACAGATTAGAAGATACAAATATAGGTACAAAGACGCTCAGCCATCTCATATTTGACAAAGGGGCTAAACATGTTCACTGGAGGAAGGATAGCCTGTTTAATAAATGGTGTTGGAAAAATTGGCTCTCCACATGCAGAAGACTGAAACTAGATCCATGTCTATCACCATGCACAAAACTAAAGTCTAAATGGATCAAAGACCTAAACATTAAAACAGAAACACTAAATCTACTACAAGATAAGGTAGGTGGAAATCTTGGAGACATAAGTGTAGGCAGAGAATTCATGAACAAAATACAAACTGCATGGGAAACACTTCAGAGAATCAACAACTGAGATTTCATATTATTGAAAAGTTTCTGCACTTCAAAAGAAATCACCATCAGAATGAAAAGAAAACCCACAGAATGGGAGAGAATTTTAACCAGCAACCCCTCAAACAAAGGACTTATATCAAGAACATATAAAGAATTGAAAAACATCAACCCCCCCAAATTCAAAGACCCTCTCCAAAAATGGGCATCTGAGATGAACACACAGTTCTCAGATGAAGATATACAAATGGCAAACAAATATATGAAGAAATGTTCACCATCACTGGTCATTTGAGAAATGCAAATTAAAACAATATTGGGATTTCATCTCACACCGGAAAGAATAGCTGCCATCAAGAAATCAACTGATAACAAATGTTGGTGAGGCTGGGGGCAAAAAGGAACACTGCTTCACTGTTGGTGGGAGTGTAGACTGGTGCAATCACTATGGAAATCAATATGGAGAATTCTCAGGAGACTAGGAGTGGAAGCTTCATTCAACCCAGCTATTCCCCTCCTGGGTATTTTCCCAGAAATACTGAAAAGTTCATATCACAGTGATATATGTGCACCTATGTTCATAGCAGCACAATTTGTGATAGCTAAATCTTGGAAACAACCAAGATGCCCATCAACTGCAGAGTGGATGAAAAAAATGTGGTATTTTTAATACAATGGAATATTACTCAGCTATAAAAAAGGATGATCTTGAGGCCTTCATAGGGAAATGGGGACAACTTGAGACTATCCTCATTAGTGAAATAAATGAGTCATGTTTATAAATATCACATTGTTTCTCTAGTGTAAAAAGTAATAAGAACTGTAGGAGTAATGAAACCCAAAATGTGTAATTGCTACTATAAAAAAGAGAGGAAAAGAAAGTGCTTTAAAGGATATAACTGCATGTGTGTTTAAGTGTGTAAGATGGATGTCCATATTACTTTTTTTGTTAGCATGTTGAGCAGAACCATTAACAGGCTCATTGTTTGAATGTGCACTTTGTATGTTTTAACTTTGTAACTTGAACAACTATTTCCAATGATGACAGTATGTAACTTATCAACTGGTGATTTCTTAGTGTCTTTGTTTTTGTTTTTGTTTTTTTGTGGCTGTTGTTCTTTTTTTTTTCTTTCTTTCCCCTTCGGAATTCTGTATTGTTGCTACCCTCTTTCTGTTTTGATTTTTTTTTCTCCTTCTCTTTAAATTAAAAAAAATTTAAAAAAAACAACTTTATCAAATCACTATACAGTATTACAAAGTTTATTCATCTAATTTCTTAAATTCTACCAGTTTTTACTTTTTCTTTTCTCTTTATAGGTTTTGCTGTTTTAGTCTTCAATTGCATTTCATCAGGGAAAATGTAACTGAGGAATTTCAACAAATAGTTTACATTAAAATAGTTTTTTTTTTCAAAATTATTTTATTTTTAGAAGTACATTTTTGTAGTGTATAATGATTACATTCATTTGGGAAGTTAGTGCATGTACATAAAACATTCTTTCCTGCTTATTCTCAATTGTACCATTATTGAAAACTTCAGATTCATTTATTCACCTTATAAATACTTATAAAGCTAAATATCATACATACAGAATAACTTGTAAAAAATATAGAACATAAGAAAGCTAAGTCATTGTACACTTTTAGATATAGAAATACTTTTTCGTATAGGTAATATTTTCTCTGCATCATAACTTTTAAAATTGTAGCATGTAACAAGAACACTTTAGGTTTTAATTTTTCTAGAAAGAAGAAAAATAATGTTTAGCAGTTTTAAAAATTAAATGGAAAAAAGCAAAGACAATAACAATGAAGTAGCCTTATTCACTTATTATGACAAGTATTATTGATATTATTAATGGAATGAAAATTTGTGATTAACACATTTCCAAAGAGTGGTTTTGTTGGATCATTTTAAAACTATGAAAATCCATATTTTTTTAATCTGAAGTAGTTTCTTTGTTGTTGTTAGAAAACGATTATTTTAAATTTCATCAGTGTCATAATACAAATGGCCATGAAGCCAATCAGCGGGTTAAGAAACAAAGAATTACAGTAAGTAAATATTATCAAAGCCAACAGTACTTAAGAGGATTTGTTCTTACCAGAAAGTCTGCTTGGGAAAGCATTTCAGAACCATAGTAAACACAATACTATTCTCTTGCTTATTATTAAAGTAGTTTTTAGTTGGGTTAATTTTGAATAAGCCCGAAGGATAAAGTTTGAAAATGTAGACAGAATTATAAATGGAATTTCTAAAATCAAATGCATCATTAGAGTGCAATCTACTGCTGATACGTTTTGAAAAATTCTATTTTTCATTATCTTTGATCTGTTTCTCTAACTCAAAATTTAGCCTATGAAGACTGTGCTGTATTAATCTTTTAAAGTGCATTACTCAACAGCGTTGTATTTTATCTTTTTAACAGTATTTCCATTCTTTCCTCCATTTTCTCTTCATGCACTTTTGTCTTAGTATTTAAAGGATTGATAGAAGTCCAGTATTACTGGGAAATTACTGGTTCTTTTAAATGCCTAATATTCAAGTATTTTTTATTTTCACATTTTACTACAGCATGTTTAAAGAACATGTGAAATTTGTAATTACTTTGCCTGAATTTTAATTTATAGCAAGGTAAAGTCCACATATACAAACTTTAAAATGCAGCTGTTTGCTCTTTATATACTTCCTTTCTTAAAGTTCCTGTCCAATCAACATTAATTAATTCACTTTTCCAGAAGTACTCTTTCAAATTCATTTTTGCCAATATCTTTTCCTTTTTATCTGAAGGAGATGCAGATATTTCCAAACACTGGTACTATTCTTTCTTTAAACTTTTTGTTAAACACTTCAATCTGTAATTATCTTCCAGTCTCTTGAACTGAATATTTTTTTCTCTTTCATTTCAATCAGGTTTTACTATAAATGCTTACTGCTACTGGTAATATTAATGACAATGTTAGTAGCAATTATAGGAAAGAAAATCATGATAATTAACACTTATTGGGAACTTAATATATGTTAGACACTGTATAGTTGTACATGTACTCCCATGTCTGTAGCAGCACAATTAATAATACCTAATCCTTGGAATGGACTATATGTCTATCAACAGATGAATGAATAAACAAAATGTATTATTTACATATGAAAGAGTATTACTCTGTCATAAGAAAGATATGATTGTAGGAAAATGGATGCACATTGAGACCATACTGTTAAGTGAATTAAATCAGTCACACAAACTTAAATATCAGATGATTCTCCTGTATAGGAAACCCAAACTATAAATAAATAGCAAAATAAAAGACAGATAACAGTTAAGTAGGAAGACAGACCTTTCTCAAATGAGAGATGCATAAAGAGATGCAGGGATGGAAAGACAGGAAAAAGAAACTGAATGTGTTTCGTATATGTACCAACTTCACCCAAAGAATGTAAACCCCATACACTGCAAACATGGATTAATAAAAAAAAGATTGTACAAAATACTCTCTGTTGCATTTAATTTTCTGAAGAATCTGGTAAGTTAAACTCTTTATAGAAGGTTAAAATGGTAAATACACACATAGTCAAACAACATGAAAACCCCTAGATAACTAGTTGGAACCTAGAACACCTAGAACATGTTGGAACTGATACTCAAACTTAGTTTTCCAATTCAAGACCTCACATTCTTAACTATGTGTTGTGCTTTAACAGATTCCATTTATGAAAACTTTCCTTCTCTTTGCGGGAAGGGATAATGTCTTACTCAATTCTACCCCAACCCCAAAAGCCTAATTTTTTGAATATTCAAATTTCTTAATTAATAAGAACTTATGAACACTTAGAGAGTGAATTATCAAAGTGATTACTTAGTAAATTGTGTGTGTGTGTGTGTGTGTGTGTGTGTGTGTGTAGTACCTGGTTTCAAAGTCACGAACTCCTGCTTGCCAGGTAGGCGCTTATGCCACTGAGCTAAATCCCCAGCCCCTGTTTACAAAATTATAAGGTTTATGAACAATAATAGCTTAATTATTTGTCCTTACTTACTTGTGTACATATCAGTTCTTCATTTATATAGAATTCTATATTGAACTGAACACTGAAGAACTACAATTCAGTGCACTGATTCTCACAAATAAGCTTGCACACAATTTTCCAGAGGTCTTATCAACACACAAGTTTCTGTGCTATAGCTCCCAAGTTTCCCACTGAATGAATCAGCTATCTTTGATAAATACTGATTAGCAGCTACAGAATCATACAGAAATAATAGACTCCAAACTCTAATACTTATAAACTGTGAACTTGAATAACAGATTAATATATCTACATCAGATTCTTTTTCCATATAAATTGAGAATAATTTTCTGTGGAGTAATGAAAGAATGTGTGTGAATTACTTGAAAGAGTGTGTGGTGTTCTGCTCAATAAACATAACTGCCTTTATTTTGTATTAACAGTAATTATTAAGATGTAACCTTCTGTATTATAAGTTCCTTAATACACTTCCTTCTGTACTGTAGAGCAAAAACCAAAACTTTGAGGTAGAAACACTGAGCTTTGAATTTCTCAACTGCAGATGAGTAAGGTATAAAGTATAAAAAATTTGAAAAAGGCCCTTACTAGAAGGCTCTTGGGATGGTCATACCTGAAATAATTGCACAAAGACATTAAGGAGTCCTATAGTGTAAATACTATCTCTAAAAAAGAGGGAGAATCTAGGCTGATTTATAAAGTAATACAGTACAATTCAAGAAAAGTATAATAAGTGATGGAAATAGGCTACAAAAAACAAGATGACCATAACATAAATACTACTTTATGGACATTCATACCATTTTTTTGCAACCATCTTCCATTAGTTTATAGACTATGAGTATTTTTTAAAATTTTTGGTGCAAAATACATCAACTATTCTTGTTATTCTCTGTGAATAAGCTAGCAATAAAATTTAAAATGCAGGAATTCTACAATACACTACTAACAGAGAATTCTAGAGACTCCTTAACCAATTAAGTATTTTCTTGGTGAAAGAATATAGTATTCCTGGGCTTTGGTCAGGTTCAGATTTTTAAGCAGCAAAGGTAACTAAATAACAATAGAATACTCAAAGATATGAAGGACATAGTTTTTCATAGGACTAATACTCTACCAATTGGTCTTTTTTGACATTATATCACTTATATCTTTAGATTTAGTGTAAGTAAAATGACAAGGAAAAAAACCCTATTCCTATTTATTTTAATGAGATCAATTTAGTCTTAGGAAATAAAGCAGTGTCATGATTTCCAACTAAACATTTTAGGTTAGAGGTCATTGTTTGGCCACTATTAGAATAGTTTCATATTTTCCTTTTCATAGCTTATGTAACTGACAAAATGCAGTAAAACCAGATTATCACTGGCTAAATTTATGTGAAGAATTAAAACTTTTTGGTTTTCTTCTATTGTAGTATGGAGAAATTACGGAAGACTTTTATGAACAATTTAAGTTTCTGGGCATTAGATCACTGTCTGCAAGTATCTGAATACAGACTTACTTGATTTTTTAATTAACAATAAAGTTAATTAAAGTTGATACACTTTTGATATACATAATGATCACGTTCATCATAGGGAATTTTTGCTTGCACATAACATCTCAATTCTTGTTTCCTGATTCCTCTCCCTTTCCTTCTAACCTCCTTCCCCTTCTTATTTACAAAATTTTGCTTTCATTGTTGGCTTCTATTCTATCCTTTTTTTCTTTTTCCCTCTCTTCTCTTTCCTCTTCTCCTTTCCTGCTTCCTTTGCCGTTTGAACATTATCTTCCTTCTTCCCAATGGGAAATGACCAAGTCCATTTTCTACAGCACCAGTAGCTCTCTGGTGTTTACAAATTACAAGACTAAGAAGCAAAATGCATTTTATTTCCTTGCTATTGTTTGAATATGGCTTGAATTTGGTTTGTCTCTCCAATTTTAACATACTGGAGACTGGGACTCGCTGTTAATGTGATGTAGTTTTTTAAAAAGGTGATGTCATTTTGAAAAGTGATGTACCTCATTTTAGTCTAAGTTCCTTAGAAGTATTACTTTAATAGCTATGTAGGAATTTAAAAATATAGTCATAAGTTTTGACACACTATTTAGAATTTAACTTTTTGCTATTTTACAATAATTACATTGAATATATTTTCCATATTCCTCTGAGTAAAATTTTTATTCTGAAAAGTTCTTAGAAGTTGAATTCTCGGAACAGATTATATGAGTATGTTTTTAGCTTTTGCTGTTTGGTGCCAAGTTGCCAAGTGGAAAAGGATTAGGTTTCTAAGAGAAATTATTTTCTCAAATTAGTTCATTCTCTCAGTAAATACTGAGTGACCAATTTGTCATGAAGACAGTAAGATGGGCCACCTCAGTCTTTGTCTTCCTGTCCCACCCTCTGATCTTTTCTGTACCTGCTCCCGCCACTGTGCTGACATCTTCTACCACGAGGCGCACAGGAGGGCAGGGCATGCTGGTGCCATGGTTTTGAAATTCCAGGTTGTGAGCTAAATAAACCTGATTTCTTTATAAGGTACACCTAAAAGGCGCTTAGTATAGCAGTACCAAATGGATTAAAATGTCTCATTATATTAAGGAAGTATGCAAAAAAGCAATCAGTCCAAATATGCTAAGAAACTAAAGAGCAGAATGAATACTATTTAATTTTCTATTTACTTGGAAGGTGCTACCACAGGGTGTGTTTACTATAGATTAAACACAGAAAATTTTGCAAGAGGATATAATAATCTTGAATGAGTCTAATCTTGCCTTAAAAAGACAGAATACTTCTAGGAAAAATTATTTATAGGGAAATATTCTCACCCTAAGGTATTTATATTGATACTGATACATAACAACAAAATGAAAATACTGTGTACTAAAAAAAAGAAAGAAAGTGCTATTTATTATACTGGTATTCTAGTTGAGAAACTAAAACATTTTAAACACTAATTATTTTTATTATATGATGTATTATATATTAATATTGTCTATACAATTTTAAAATTATTTCATCATCAAATTATAATAAAAATATGAGTAGTCTTATATTCTTTGTGATAAAAAATCTTTCTGTATGGCTATCTCCTAAATATATAGAAGTAGGTTTGCTAGTTATTATTCTTAAAAAATCATAAAATCATTATGACAACTTATATTGCCTTCAAAGCACTAAAATAATCAAATGTTTTTAAAATTCTAATCCACATTAGCTATTAATATATTCTGTCATGTTTAACTGTCATATGGAGAAGAATGTTCATTACAATTTGCTTTAATTATGACTGAGACTGGAGACTGTGTGTGTTAATTGATATTTTTATATATTTGGTTATCGTGGTAATAATGTTCTGTTTGAAATTTTATTAGTGATTTGTAAGAAAGTTTTGTTTTGTTTTGTTTTGTTTGGCAGCACTGGGGATTGAACCCAGGGCCCTACACTGAAATACCACCCCATCTGCCATCTTCGCTTTTAATTTTGAGACAATGTCTTACTAATTTTCACAGGCTAGACTCGAAATCACAATTCTCCTGTCTTTTCCTCCCACAGCTAGTATTACTAGCATTAGAATTATGTGCCAGTATTCCTGGCTCTAAAAAACTTTTTTAATGTTAAGTCAGTTTTCCCTTATGCCATTTTTGAATGACATTTTCTTCTGGTCTGTCACTTATATTTTGGATTAGTTTATGATATAAGTATACAAGAGATTCAAAAACCTTGTGCAATTAAATTCACCAGTATTTCCATTTTTTTTAATGCATGTTAATAGTTAGAAAGTCTTTTAGACTACTCTAAGATTTTAATCTCTACTTGTATATCTCCATGTCTTTTGTGATATTCATATATTAGTATTAATGATGTATTACAACATAGTATATATGAATTTTATTAGATTTATTGTTTATTATAAAGATCATTCACATTAAACTTAAGAAAATTCAGCAAATTTAAGAAACCAGAACTCTTCTTGATATTGCAAATACTCAGATACTAAAACTGTCATTAATTGATACATAATAATAAATTACTTTTGTTGAGATTTATTTCTTAATCTTTTAATCAATATTTTGACTATTCATACTGTTTTATAAACAAAAACATTAAGTGACATACCTAATTTCAGTCCAAGTTCCTTAGAAATATTATTTTAATAGCTATATAGTAACTTAAAAACATAGTCATAAGTTTTGATACACTATTTCAAATTAACTTTTTGTTATTTTACAGTAATTGCATTGAATATATTTTCAGTGTCCATCTAAATATAATTATTATTTTGAAAATTTCTTAGAAGTTGAATTCCTGGGACAGATGCTGAATAAATTTTTAGCTTTTACTGTTTGTCACCAAATATTTATGGCCACTGCCTTGTGAGCTGTGCCTGAAGTCTTCTATCTGAATGAAGCCTTTCCAATATTAAGTACTGTTTTTAAAGTAAATAAGAATAAAAATGTTTGAAAATTTAATATGTAAAGAATGTTTTCGAGGGTAATTATATATTTGTTAGCAATAGTTGCTTTTTGGAGTAAGCATATTATCTAATCAGTTATAAGGTAAATGACCTTTTGTATTTGAGATCATTACCAAGAATTATAGTTTTATATCCTACTGGTTTAAAAAGGATTACTTAATGAAATGTAGGCCACGTATTTCCTTTTTGCATGATTGCTGGAAATAAATGTATCACTGTGAAGATATATATCAGCAAACACTAAATGAAAATTTTGGAAGTAGCCATGTATAAAAGATACATCATACACAAATTAACATAATGGATTGGAAAATAATAAAATAATTTTTAACAAAAAACTGACTTTCAGCTTTCTGTTTGATAGTCAAATAAACTACCCCTGAAGAAAGATGGAAAAATGAAAGTCAAAGCAAACTAAAGCACAAGCTATATGCACAAGCTTTTTGTCAAATCTACAATTGCAAAGATAAAATTCAAGAAAGAAAAAATTTAGTAGCAAGTACAGTAAAATTGCCATATGAGCACAAAATTTATAGTCATGTAGAGATATCCATACATAATTAAACTATAACTATAAATATCAACATTAACAGCGGAAGCTACTGAAGGAGGTTAAATGCAAAGTAGAGGTAAAATTAAGGAAAGCCTCTGTGAGAGGAGACACCGAAGTAAATTAATCAAAATGGCTGACATTATTGGAAGGAAGAATGGAATTGTATATTTTCGTTATATAATGTCATGCCAAATATTCACATTAAAAATATGCACATAAATATTAAAATCACATAAGAATAATATATCACTCCCCAGCTGGTGGAAAGATAGAGAAGAAAAATTTAGTACAGAGAATTCTATGAATAAATAAATGGCTAGAAATAAGAAAAGGGGAAAGAATAATTTCCAATATGGAAAGCTCAAAATAGAATAAAAATAAATGTAAAACATATTAGTTATCAAAATAGTACAAAAATATCTTCAAAGAAATACATATTGGATTTATGTTTAACGCATATTTCTTTGAAAAAACACTTTGGAAACATGAGGATATGAAAGTTAAAAGGAAAATAATGAAAAATACGCTAAGCAACTTACAAATGAGAATGATATTAGACAAAATTAATATGACATATAATTATCCACAAGGGCAATGGAAACAGTTAAACAAAAATGTATGTCATTTATGAACTTTTGAAATGGATACAGTGCTTTCATGCTAGTGCAGAAAAGAAAATAGACACATAGCTACTTGCCCAAAATCACAGAGCTAAGAAACAACAGGGCATAGATTCCACCTCCAGGTGAGAATGCTTATTCTCACAAGCATTACACCAATTTTAGGATAGTGGTTATACCTGGGGTCAGGGAAAAGAGAGTACTTTAGAGCTAAAGATTGGCTTTAATGTAACAGTCAGTGATTCGTTTTCTGTTTAATTCATTCATACTTGTGTCTTTCTTTTGGAAAAAAAACTCCAGGTAATTGTAGCAAAATCTTAACAATTTCTGTTTTCTAATCACATCTCCATCCACAAAAAAAGTGTTCCAGGATTCAATTATATGGCCTCTTTAAAATAATCAGACGGGTAAGGAGAGGAGGAGAGGAGGAAATAGAGAAGTTTTTCAATGGTGTTAAGTTTCTGTTTTGCAAGATGATTCTTTATAGAAATGGGGTCAACACTGTTGTAGCAGTAGTTAACAATCCTGTTTGTATCTTAAACAACTGGTCAAGAGTTTATGTTTTATGTGAAGTGTTCTTGTCACAAGGTAAAGCTAACACATGAAACCTTTGGTGTGATGGTGTCCATAACTTTTATTATGACGGTGGTTCAGGGTTATTACTATGACAATTTCAGGGGTACATGCACATGTCTGAACTCATCAGCTATACAAATAAAACATATGAAACTTTTCATATGAAAAGCCATTAATAAAGCCATTAATTAAAAGGAAAGTGGTGTCTCATGTAAAGTGTACTTAGCACAATTTTAAAAAATAACTTTTTTACATTAAATTGAAACATTCTCCTGGTTTTGACAAATGGCAATCAGAAACTGATAGTACTTCAACTCTCACTGAGACAGAAAATCACACAGAGGAAAAAACAGGAACAGTGGAAGGGGGAAAAAGTAAATAGAGATATGACTTCTACAACGAACTTTAAAAACGTTTGTACTAAGATTCAGAAAAAAACACTTAAGGAAAAGAGAACATAAGTTTTAGAAGGTTAGAAGAACTTTAGGAAAGTCTCTGAGAGATTAGTAGAATCATCTGGAAGTTCATACAGGAGGTTCTTCTAGAAAATGGAAGTTCATATGGCAAAATAAAATTAATGCTGTTCTCTCTTCTCACATAAAGAGAATAGGAAATTTGTTATCCCAATTGTCTTTTGGGGTTCAAATTTATAGCAAGAAAATGAAATACTGGGACAAGCACAGAATGCATGATACTGCATCTGCAAACTAGGTATAGATAAATCTTTGGGACCAGATGGTCTCTATTCATGAGTTTTGAAGGCAATTAAGGCTGATATCAATAAATTTGAGCAGCTATTATGATTAATTCCTCTGCTTGGACCATTCAGGCCTATGAAATCAGTTGATGAGTCCCATAAACAAATGAGATCACACTCTACACCCTACTCGCACTAATCCAGTGAACTTTACCTGGAATCTTTTCTACTATAATAATGTTATCTATATTTAAACATAGACTTGAGAAAAGAAATACTGTTTGTTATTGAAAAGATAGCTGTCTAATATAGAAGTCATGGGGAAATGAAAAGTATGTGCTGAAGCATTTATATATCTTTGTTTAATTTCTTGGTAAATTATTGAGGAATAAAGTCCACTACCTAACTGTATTGTACTCTGTACAAGTCAGGTCCATTTTATACCTCTAAAATATTTATTTCCTTTTACTTTGAAATTCTTTGTTATACATTCACTCTCTCATTTCACTGCAACTGGTTCACTCTTAATTTCATCTTTTTCATCCTGAAGCTATTTCCTCCAGTACCACACTATCTTCCTGTACTCTTTTGATTGGGCTCATCTTTCTAGAAATATACAGTTTCTTAATTTTATTTTACTCATCAGTTGAAAATGTGGAAAAATAAAATGTAGTCATCATCTTGCTTTGTAGCTTCAAACTGTAACCAATGGGAAAGTACAGGTCAAAATTTCCATGTTCAATTCTTTGTTTTTAGGAAGTCTTACTTTTGTTTTACTTTGTAATTAAGCAGGTCTCTTCCCATTTTCCACTCAATGGTTTTCTGGTACTGTCAATTAAAGGGCACAGGAAAATGAATATAGGCTTTACGTTCTAAAGTGTTCTGGGCTATTTCTATTCTTCTCTAGACTTCTGTGACTTTATGTTTACAGGAATGTACCCCTGCAAAATGTGCCCAAATTCATTCCCTGCCTAATATCTTCTATGCAATTTAAACCTGAATAGAGCATTTAAAATGAATGCAAGGCAGCACCAGTGACGAAGTTGAATGAGATACATAGTCTAGTTCATTGTACGTAGCTCCTTGTTCACTATCAAATTCTGGTTTTGTACTCTGTTAATATATTTTTATTGGAGGTTACTAAGTGCATGGTTCCTGGAAGTTTTATTATTTTTACAATCTTTCATGAATGATTTTTGAACAGAAAATTAAAATAAATAAAAGAGGAGGATACATGAAGCAGTGTCCCAAAGCACCTCAAATGCAGCTCCAGTTTTGTAGGACACCTGGCCTGTTTTAGGCTTTGCACCTTCCTTGACTTTGTAAAGGTAGAGTCAGATAACATTTAATGAAAGAGGTCTTTCTAGTATTTTTCAAGTGAGTTTTATTAGAGAAACCAGTTACAAATTTTCTTTGATGCAAAAAATATAAATTATTTGTTTTTCTCATGATCTTTCTGCTTTATTACTTTCAATTAATGAAAAATCTTAAAAGACACTATGTATAGTGGTCCATCAATCTAAAGTTTAAATGCCTTAAGTGATTCTTCTTTTTTTATATTTGCTCTATTTTTTTTTGTAACTTCTACATAGTTATCTATCTATTTAGTTAGTTAGTTTGCTTGTTTCCCAGACTGGGAAAATTACATCAGTTGTACAAACCAAAAGTGTCTCCCATGTGGCTGATATTCTTTGTGACCCTTTTTATCAGGCTCTTCTCCCCCAGAAATCATTAAGTTTATTCCTGCGAGCAAGTAAATTGTGTTTGTCCAGTTGTTCTATTGCACTCATTTCCAGAAAAATTGAATTTACTTTCAAACTCTGAACTCACAGTAGCTCAACTTGGCAAAATGTTTTTCTTATCCCTATCCCAAAAGACAAGCATAGCCAGTTATTTATATAATATGATTGGATTCTTGTTTTTTAAAAAATGAAGGAAATACAGCAGTATATTTTCCATGATGCACAGTTTATGTATCTGACAGAGTGAAGAAAACACTCCTAATGCTAAAATATTATTTGCAATTTTTTCTTCTTCATTGGATCAATATTAATATATGTGGAGATTCTTTTACAGGATCTCAACGCCTGGTAAACCTTCAGCAATGTATAATGAAATGACAATGTATGATTTATGCTTTATAATTAAGGGCTTTTTAAAAATCACCATTATTTTTCAAATAATGTGTGAGGTTTGTTCTAAGAATTCAATAGGATTCTTTGAGATTGCTGTTTTGCTTTCCACCTTATATAATGTCTCACAATACAGAGAACAACATGCAGATTATCTTTTAAAAATAGTTTTTAAAACCTAGACACATTAGAGGCAGCCCACTATGCAGCAATTCTCTATGGGAAGTTTATATATGTCAGGCAGCTTTGACTCCAGTTATGTGTAACCAAATTCCTCAGAAGGGTACAGACAGACTCTCCCTCAAAGACAGAAGGCAAGTTTGCTCCTGACCAGAATAACAAAGAAAATGTCCTTCTCTTGCATAGAGTTGAACATGTTTGCCACTGAACGCTGCAGTTTTCCTAAGCTTGTGTGCTTTCTTGATGATCAGGCATCTCACTCTGCATGCTGCACTCTCCTAAGACACTCGCATCCATACCGTGGGACCTGAGGCTGAAAGACACCAATATAAATGTAAACTTTATACTTCCCTCCTATAATTCACAAAGTCTTCTGTTTCTCACCCACAAATCCAGTTTATTCTGCCCATATGTACGAAATGGGGTATACTATCTTTTTAACCTTAAATAGAGAAAAATATCATTTTCTTCTAGGTATATGAGAGAATTTAATGATTTAGTGTGAGGCAAACCTGGCTTTGTAAGATGATAAGAGAGAACATGGAGTAAATGGTAGAAAGTTAGGACTTAATGGATAAAGCTGAGATGAGTGAGCCTGAAGAGAGAGAGAGAGAGAGAGAGAGAGAGAGAGAGAGAGAGAGAGAGGAGGGAGAGAGAGAGAGAGAGAGAGAGAGAGAGAGAGAGAGAGAGAGAGTTGAAGGTTGTTAACAGGAACAAGGATGATGCATTGGATCTTGGAGCTCAGCTCAGAGGAGAACTTCAGAAACACAAAAATAGAAAGTTACAGCAAGAGGAAGGCCACATCACCAGTGAGACTGAAGGAAAGTGAGAAAATGAAATGGCAGTAGAATGCAGAAAACAGATAAATGGAAATTTGAGGGACATCAACCTGTGGGCTAGCATTTTTGAGGTTTACATGTTATTTGAGGAGAGGGAGCAGATGAGAATTGAGCACAGGAAACATTTAAGAAAAGAAATAGGCAGGTGTGGTGGTGCATGCATGTACTCCTAGCATTTGGAAGGCTGAAGCACGAGGACTGAGTTTGAGACCAGCCTGGGCAACAAAGTGAGCTCAAGGCCAGCCTGAAGGCATGGTGAGACCCTGTCTCCAAAAGACAAAAAAAGAAAGAAAGGGTGAATGAATGAAAGAATGTGCTGATGTCAAGAAAAGAGAGAAATATAGCTGAGTAACAATAGGTAAAGGAAAGCATAGGTGGTGAGGTGTCACAGCTGAGTTCAGATTTTTTATTTTTTATTTTTTATTTCATTTTGTACCAGGAATTGAACTCATGATCTCATGATTGTCCAGCAGATACTGTGCTGCTGAGCTACATCCCTGGCTCCGATTTTGTGTTTTATTTTTACTATATTTTTGAGTTCAGATTTTTTAATATCTATGGTTACATTATTGTTTCGAGGAGAAGTAAATTCTCGAAGGAGAAGAAAAGTTAATTTTTAAAGCTTACTTTGTCAGTAAGGAGGCAGAGCAGTATTATCACTAAATATCTTGGAATAAGCCTTAAAATTGACTACCTAGACAACCATCTAACAATCATTACCTCACATATGCAACTGACCACGGATATAATAGACGAATAACTCACCAATAACTCAGTCAAATAAAATTAAGACTGGCATAAATGTTCTAACACTCTTCTACTGTGGTCCTCCTGCATCCACCTAACCATATTATAGATTAAATTTGCCTTCTTTTGAAATCATGTATTAAAGAGGGGCACTGGGCCTGTAGCTAGTGCTAATTTGCATGACTGCCTCAGTTGCTTTTGTTTTTGAAGTGTAGCCAGACCGTGTCAGGGAGCTGTGAGTGATAGGAAACTTCAATGAAGCACTCGGCAAATGCACGTCAGAGAAATTCTTAATAATAATAAATCCTCTGACAAGACAAGAGCACTTAAGTCTGATGGTGACAGTTTAGTTTACAGAAATACAGCCAATGTTCTCTGCTCCATTTTCAGGGTCTGAATGGTTTTAATCATGCTGTTTGGCAGAGAGCTACATCAATCTAGCCTGTCATATCCACACTCTGCCATCTTTGGCTAGTTATCCATAGACATATTCTTAAAATCAAAACAAATCAAACCTCTTTTTTTTTCATTTTTGTTCATCAGCCATTTAAATTTTTCCACTTACAGCCTGAAAAGGAAAGAAGATACTGAGAAACGAAGCAATGCTTTATTCCCCCCAAATTAGGTGTATAAAAATTACTGTCTAGTCAAGCTTGTTCTGCAAAGGTACATGTTTTTAAAAAATAGTATTACTAGATGAAATATTATTAGCTTTAATGCTGTAACATGATGGACTTTGTATCTGTCATCTTACACCCGAATTTTTCCCCATTTTCTGTCCTTGTCTGATTTCTTCAAATCAACTTTAACTTCTACCTCTGCTTCTTTCCGGGTTTGATTATCCTCAAGGAGTAGATTGCTTTGGAGAAGACACTTTACAAATAATTAGGTTTAACATCTGACCCACAATCTCTGTGGGTTTCTGAATTCCTGGCAACACAACTGCTGCTTTTAATTCACTTGTGTTGGTCAGAAAAGTTCTGCTTTTCCCCAACCTCAGGATTTTTCTGGAATAAAACTTCTGTACCTTAGCATTTTCAATCTCTACTCCTTTCCTATGACTTGATCAATAATGGATTAACACTACAACCAAGCATCATTCTTTAATCATTTCTTTACCCTCAGCTTCTACCACTGCTTTAGACTTTATAAATATTAGAGCATTTCAGAAATATGAAATGTTTTTAATTCAAGTCAACCATGAGAAGTTGACCTCTTGCTGTACCACTTCTATTGAATTCACTTAAAGCAAAATTTCCTCATTTGTAAAAAGGAATTAAGATATACCTCATTGTTTATTATGCAGGCTATATAGAAGGTGATTGAGAAGGTTCTATATATTTTAGATAGTTGTTTACATTTAAGATATCAGAAGTGTATCAGTAGAGTTTATTAGAGGAACAGTATATATATATAGTACATATTTACTAAGTAGGCTTACAGTGGCTACCTGAAGAATCAGGGGTAGAAGAATGCACAGTAACTATCTGCACTGTAGACAGCTGAGGGCTCTGGCAGAAGGCAAAAGGCCAGGAGCTTCCTGCAGCACGCAGTGTGAGTCTGCCAGGGAGCTGAAAGGTCTGCGTTCAAAGACTGAGGGGTCGCCAGAAGGAAGTAGTGGTAAATGTCCACATGCAAAGAGTGGCATTCCTCCAAAGAAGAAAATGGGCAACTTCCTTCTTCCCCCTTTTATTCTGGTCAGACAACAAAACTCTTGACACTACCCAGATTTGGGTCTCTCACCCTAAGATTGAGACCTACCTATAATCGTCCACAGACATACCCAGAACTTTGCTTCCATAATCTACTAGGCATTGATTAATTCATTCACGTTGTCATATCACTATTAAGAATCACAAGGAATAGCTTCTATTACTCCAAGGACAAGGATACAGAAGTTGCTTAGGAAAAAATGGATATGAATACCATGACTTTCATTTGTCTTCTTTTTACTGGTTTACAACAGGTGCGTTTCTTTTATCTCTCGTGTCTCCAAAGTGTATTACGGAAACTCCAGCTGAGTCACATGGAAAGAAAATGATCTTACTCCTTTCAGTCCACATTCCAAATGGCTTTGGAGACATGGGTTTCCCAGGTTGAGCACCTGCCCACACTTACTCCTGGCTGAGGGGCAAAGAGATCCCTGCAGAGTGAAATGAGAAAAGGCTGGTTCTTGTAAGCCACCCTGGCAGCATTTGGATCAGGGGATAAATCTAGATATGAGCCAGAAAGAAACAATATTTGAAGGCTACAGAGGTTATGTATCAAAACAGATTATAAAGAACTGCTGTTTGATGGAGCTTTAAATGATAGAAAAGGAACAATTAAATCTTGAAGCTGATATTTGATTTTTATTAATGTAAATTTCTAATAGCCAGTTGAGGCGAGACTATTATGTTGAAGAATGCGGCTATTAGTATGAAATAATTTATAATTGTTTAGTGAGTGTGTAAAAGATTGATAAATGGATCAACCTTTTCTAATACAGAACTGGAAGGCCAGAGAGCAGATTCACCTATCATCTGTAATTGCTTACAGTAGAAAAAAATCACTCATCTAAGTTTTAAATTATCTGTAGTTCCACCTCTTTAATGGATCACTGAAAATTAGTGCATTAACACTACTCAGAAGGTATGGAATTAGCTCAGTACTGTCCTGAAATATCCGAAGTCTTCCAGGGTGCCATGATTGTTGGAAGTTGGAGTGTGGAGAAGTGGGAAAAAAAATAGATGAGAGCAAATGCACTCATAATCTTTGCCTGTGCTACTTTAACTGAGATGTGCTCTGTTCAGAAGTCTTTCAACAAATTATTCGATACCAATCATGTTACTACTTCAAGTAGAAAATAAAATACTTATCCACAATTATTTCTCCCATATATTCTTGTGCTAAAGCTGAAGTTGCAATCATGAACGAAAGAAACTACTTGTTTTTCCTGTAGCTAGCTTCCTGTCAAGTTGGTGATGTAAGAAATCAAATAATGACACCAAGTCTAAGAGCTATGGAAACTTGTGGGGCAGAGGAGTAAGATCTAGTTTGGTAGGATGAAGCTTCTTAATGAATATACCTCTTTAGTGGAGAGCAGCAAATACAGTAAGACATGATCAGGTCAGAAAGCTAAAAGTATCTACCCTAAACAAAAAATCAATATAGTCAAAGTCCAATGGTGAGAGCGTGTACATGAAATATGAGACATTAGCAAATACCCCAAGTGCACAAAATAGGGAGACAAAAAGTTGCTAACAATAATGGGAGAAAAAATGGATTGGTACATCAATGGTAATTTGCTATTGAAGAAAAGGAGGAAGCAAGACAATTGGTGCTATACATAAATTTATGATTTCTACAATGTTGATTTGTAATTTGAAAAGACGAACTCTGATGTAGAAATGATTATAATTTGATATAAGACATTAATTGAGAAGAATAATTTAATGTATATGAATTTACTAAGGAGAACTTGAGATTGGAGATGATTCAGGATATTGTAGACAAATGTGAAATAAACAACACCATGACTTTTCTAGTCCTCACACAGATGCATAGATTTTGGTCCTTTTTATTAAGTGAAGGGGCACTAGAAGAGGACAAGGTTTGAGGCAATTAAAATGGCTTAGAGTTCATTATCCTGTATACAATCTTTGCAGTCTCCAAGTGAAAGGTCAGGTAGAGTTACTATGATTCTTAGAAAGTTTTCGAATTTGTCAAGACAAATTTGTGAGTCATCAGCTCAAGAGGACATCTAATGTTTGGGACAGAAATGAGATAAACCAGAGAGAGAGAGAGAGAGAGAGAGAGAGAGAGAGGAAGAGAAGAGGAGAGGAGAGGAGAGGGGAGGGGAGGGGAGGGGAAGGGAAGGGAAGGGAAGGGAAGGGAAGAGATTATAAAGAAAACGATTATAAAGAAAACGATAACACTTAAGGATAAGCTTTGAAGCGTATGAATAGTGGGTGACTGAATGGAAGGGAATATAGCTGCCAAAACAAAGAAGGAATTACTAGACAGAGAAAACAAAAGGATGCAACATAGAAAACAAAGAGAAAATGACTGCGAGGAGGAGGAAATAGTTATCTGAGGTGAATGCACCTGGAAAATTAGTTAGGGACTTTGGTGAAAGCTATTGTAGAGAAGGACAGCAGAAGTCAGACTGAGTTGAGTTAATGTGTTGGGTGTAACAGAGATTAAGAAGTAAAATCTCTGAATGTTGGCTGTGAAGATCAGCTTCATTATAACCTCTGTTTGTTGATAAGCTGGACTTAAATTTCAATAAAGTACATCAATATAATTTTATTTCTTTTTTAGATATCATTTTTTAGATACCATGAGCCTGTAACTTTTTCTTATCAATAAGTAAAGATTTATTATTCAGATATTTTAGAAATAAATCATGGAAAGAATGTATAGCTAAAAATCCACAATCCCAATACACACATAATATTTGTATTCTTGTTTCTGCTTATAGTCATTAAGTATAATTTTTTGTCAAATATATAGTTAAGGTACTCAAAAGATCGAATTATATTTTAGACTCCATATTGATTTATCATACTAAACATTGTACCTTACTCTAAAAAAGGCAAATATTTGAATGGCAGTATAATATTCTGTCAAGTTGACTAGGTAATAACTTTGGAAAATGGCATGCAACTATTGCTGCAGATTTTATTTATGATGATTAAGAGGTACCTTATGTATTAGAAATTATTAATAAAGGGAAATAAATGAGTTCTTAGAGATACAGAGATGTATGTATACAAATATCTTATGTAGTATTTTAGAAAGCTGCAAAATCTTAAATTGTTTACCTTTAAAAACAAAAAAGTGCTATTCCAACAGAAAAGAAGACAAAGGAAAAAAAAAAAGCATGAGCACTTGCCAAATTGCTTTACCATAAGGAACTTCTATAATTGATAAACAATTTTAATGTAACTTAAAAATGTTTCAAAGTGCTTAAACACAGGATTAGAGGTATGTAATTGAGCACTGTATTCTGATGTGTAGCTGATTTTTGTAGCACTTGGAAGATCAGTAGGTGATACAATTTCTTTGTAAAATATAGAATTTCTTTGAGACCATCAGAATTCAGTAAGCAAGCTCTCAGAAAATTTTATTCTACTTCTGGCTATTGTGTGTGTGTGTGTGTGTGTGTGTGTGTGTGTGTGTGTGTGTAAGACTCAAACTATAAATCTAGATTCTACCTGTAAAAAGAGATGCTATTCTATTCTTTCTTCTCTTTTCTCTTAAAGATTATTAGTTGTTAAATCTCATCAAAGTTTAACATCTATCTTGAAAATAGGAAATTTAAAAAATAGAAATTTTGGCTTGAAAAGTATTGATGGAATCCATAAAAATGGAATGCTTCTCGCTAGAAGGATCAATGTTGGTTTTAAAAGTTTGATTTAAATAAATGTTGTTTGTTTATCTGCTAAGAGGTAGGATTATATGATTATTGCGGATTTTTTCTACTCTGCTGACTCTAAAAGCAGTATTTTTTCCGCAAGGAAATTACTATAGCTATGATAATAACAAAAAATAATAGAGGCAGTTCTGGTTTTGACAGTGACTCTGTGATCTCCGGGCTCATTTGATTTGCCTGCTTACTGTTAAAACAACTCTTTATTGAGATGGATTAGTGAGTTGCTGTCTTCTGTCTGGGGTTAGAGTCTGTGTTAGAGGGTGGGGCTAACCTTCAGGCAGTGGGGGATGCAGCGAGAGATGAGAGCAAACCCACTGTGGGAATTACAGAGGACGTATTCAGAGTTCTGCAAACCAGGAAGGGCTATATCTGATTTTCATGATGACTGCGAGGCTGATAAACCTATCCTTTAAAGTCTGTTCATGTAGAAGGTTTACCTCTAAATGAGCATTAGTCCTCAAAGGGTAACATATCCCTTCTCCTTTGGACTTCAATCCACACTTTCCTCTAATACTCTAATCCCCTTAAAATTGAATTTGTTTGGTAGCTTTCTCCGAATCCAGGCCTTATAGATATATAAGTTAGTTTGAACACTCCATTTTTAGAGAAATTTTACAGAGATGTGTGCTGAGAGGAAGGCAAACGTGCTTGTGCACAAAGCCCCCCATCCTGCTCGCATGTGGCACGTGCGCTAATGTGCAAATGTTCATGCACACACTGAGGACTAAACAAACAGGCTTTGGGGTTTTGTTTTGCTTTGTTTTGTTTTTTGGTAGTCATCCGTGACAGTCTCTGCTTTTAAATACACAATGAAGAAGAGAGTCTTTACCCGCTACATTTTCCTTTTGGGATTCAAATGTAGGAGTGCTAAGCGGGAACACATGTGGCTCATTTATCTGTAGTAATTTAGTAACTGTGGTAAATGTGTCAATCATATATGGAATTATAGATCACTTATAATTGAAGCTTTCCATTATACCAAAAATGTACCTTACTTAGCTTATTTTAAAGGGGCTCAGCATTATATATTATGATTACATAAAATTCCAAGGCATTCTTTTTTGAATGGAAGATAAATAATTTATGTGTAATCTGTGTTCAGTAAAAGCTGTGGTCTATGCATAGAGGATGAAATTATTTATGGTAAATTTGTCCCCTTTTTCCTGAGGACCTGATGTTAATGAGACAGCATTTTGAAGAGCTCATTCATTAGTCATTTACTATTTATGTCACCACTCTGAGTCAGAGTGAGATTTCAGGATGGATGCAAAGCTCAGTAAACCACATCAAGGTAAGGAGACAGGGAATACAAGGGATGGTGCGTGGCTCTGATTCTTTGAAGGATGTGAGAGAATTACCACCACTACTTCTGTTCACTGAGATGACAGTAATAGTGCTTGGCTTTGTTAGATTCCATCTTATCACTGTCATTATGGACAATGCAGGCATCTGTCACTTCAAGGGAATATGTTATATTCTTGGAAACACTTTTTTTCTCCTTTTTCTCTGCTTTCCTAACCTTACAGTTGGATTACTTCTTTGCTTTCTCCTTTTCTGTTTTTAAAGTTCAAAGATTGAAAATGTTTGTAGAACCAATCACAGCTAAATCATAAAAATGTGATAACATATGACAAATTTTTATTGTAAGACATGACAAGATTTACTATAGATTTTAACTATGGAAGCAGCATAAAATTTAAAGTGGCAAAAGAGCATTGTGATTATGAGCATGGGTTCTGGAGACGAACTACCTGGCGTCAGTTTCCCATCTTTGTTGCTTGCTCATTGAACTTACATAAGTCACTTGCCTTAGTGGCCAAATTTTCCTTCTACTAATGAATAAGCAACATAGCACTCATGTGGACTTTTATGATATTTAATGGTTATAGAGTATAAAATTATACTCTGTAAAGTAAACACATGAAAAGTGTCTCACTTTCTGAATGAAGGACTGGGCTAATGTTGACTGTGGGTGAGTTTGAGCTGATAGCAGACTGGCTTCTCTAGTTCCCCTTCTTCTTCTGGCCTTGTCCACTTTCCTAAGGAATATGTAACACACACACATGGAAAAGCAGGGCTCGTGCATCTGGATGTTAAGGACCAACGGTAGAAGATAGGAAAGAGCAGTCATCATACCCTATCACACAGCCCAGGGGTTAGGGCACTGCTGGCCGCGCTGTCCTGCTCACCGTCACTCACATTTTACTCTTCATCAGCCGATATTTTCTGGAGCTAAAGCTGAATTGGGATAGTCCATACTACTGTTCATGGTACAGAAGGAAGACAAAGATTGGTTTTAGGGTGACATCTGCGCAGACAAGAATGATGCTGGAACATGCACCTGCAAGAAAATTTCCAGTTTTTCTAATGTTCTGTACTTAGGTGGCTTGGTTCGGTTCAGTTTGGTTGCATTTTTTGTTGTTGTTTTGTTTTTGTTTTTGCTTTTGTTTTTGTTTTGGTAGCACCAAAGATTGAGCCCAGTGAGACTGTATCATTGAACTACATCCCCAGCACTTTTCATTTTATACTCTGAAACAAAGTTTTGCTGGGCTGGCTAGGTGGGCTTTAACCTGGCACCCTTCTGCCTTGGCCACCCAACTACCTTGGATCACAGGCGTGAGCTACCACACTAGCTTAGAGTCATGTGGACTTAAATTCTCCATAGGTTTATCTTACCTAAGAAAAACATTCTAATATGCTAAAGTCTTTTCTGGTTCGGAAGTACTGAGAATAAGTGAAAGGTAGAAACTTGTGAAGGAACAAACCAGTAGTGTCTGATACGTCTGCCTGGAATGCCATCTGGATGTTTCTCCTCTCAGCAAAGTATTTTATGAACTCAAATTCTCCTATCTGTTAAATGTCAATGACTGTCCTAAGACTAGCGGCAAAAATTAGGTGGATTTGAGAAAAAATGAAGTAAATCAGTAGATGTTTGTGTGGCCCTATCGTAAGGTGGCATTCAAACTTCGAATTATGTCACCCATCTTCAGTTTTATGTGTTTGTATTGTCTTTCATAGATTAATGTACCATTTAAAGGAACATCAGGCATAGCTGGCCCACTGAAGAGATAAATGGAGAGTTTTCTATACAGTTCTCTCAAGTAACTTGAAATTATCTCTTGGAAGAGGATGGTATATGAGTACAGTTATCAAACAAAGTACATTTGAGGGAACAAATTCTTTAAGGATGAGGTAAAATTGATTATATTTGGCTAAAGGAATATTTCAAAGGAAAAACAAGGAAATATAACCTGAGTGAGGAGGAGGAAGTTCTCTGAAGTAGTAAACTGTCTTAGCAGGCAACAGAAAAGGAAAATTAGGGAATAGGATAGATGCTAGCTTGGAGAGGGAAGTTCCTCAAAAATGGAAGCATGCAGGAAATTTGATTCATTGTATTCACCATCCAAGATAAAATGTCCTTGTCCAAATATCTGTATATTTTTTCTGTGATAGAAGAGAGATCATTTACAAAGGAATTCAGGAAAGGAAGTATATGGAAATTGAAGAAAAATATTTAGCAGAGTTGATAGAGAAATTGAAACACCCAGCTTAACCAGAGGCACATTAAATATGATTCAGTAAAGTTCAAAATCCAAACAAAACTAGATTCTAAAACTGGATGAGACTATAGCAAGGTGCTAAGAATTTTCTGACATATTCAGTAAAGGAAATGCTATATAGATGAATCCATTTCAGCCTGGGACCAAAGTTGAGCAAGTAAATAAGAAAATTAAATGACAGTGATAGGATAATGATGACAGTGACGTGACAATGTGATTAATTCAGAGTGAAATATTGAGGAGAAATAATTAATGGACTGTGATGAAAACTAGTGTATGAAAGCTGTAATACAATTTTAAAAATAAAGTAATTAAACAAGACTTTCTTGGAAAGGTTAATGGCTACTGACTCCTGAATTTTAATCTTTTCAATTTATTTATTTAATTTTATTTTATTCTATTCGATTATATCACAACACCTGAGAATGTTGGAAAGAACCAAAGCTCCAAAGCCCAGTACTCGTCTCCTGCTTCCTGGTAAAAGAAACTTCGGGATATCAAGTAAATTTTCTGCTCTAGTTAATTTATCCACAAACTACAACACTGCATATTATTGGTAGACAGTTTGTATTTGGTGAATAAACAATAATTGAATTTAAGGATGAATTTCATGTGACTTATAATACAAATATAAAGATAAATTTTCATTTTCCAAATATATGTGCATGTATTTTTATTACTTTTTAAAGAATACAGATAATAGTTCCTATCTTGTTATACTAAGTTAGAGTTTAGAAGACATTTCAATATCAGCAATGTGTCTTTTAACCAGCTTAAATTAATGACATATATTTGAAGTTAATTTATCTACTGAGTAAAGGAATATGTAAAATCAGCATAAAGCAATGTGTAAAAAAAATCTAAGGCACTAAGCACCTTTGCATGTTTTATCTCTCAATTTATGGACCAATCACTGGAGGGAAATGTGGTTGCCATGTTTTGGAGACGAAGAAAGGTAATTTTTTATAGTGGCAGACTCAAGTTTCAAATTCTGGGCAACAAAAGTTATGTGCCTAAAATTTTCTTACTTTTCAGAAAGATTTTAAAAATCTACTTAATGCTATTTCACAAAACTTGAGAATATATTTTAGTAAATAGTTGCAAAATTTTTAATTAAAATGGCTTAGAATAATGAAGTGATTCCTTTAGGAGGTGGCTTGGAAAAATATGAGATGGAATTGTTTTAAACTACAATAGTTATCATAATGTGTTATTAATTAAAAGCAATGAAAAATTAAAAATGATATTCTAACTTTTAAAACATTTTACATGTGCCATTTCATGACAGAGATGATTGATTCTAATTAAAATCTCAAATAATTCAGTTTAGGGAGGAAATCTAAAAGATGTGTGTCTCAAAGCATACAACAACAGTTACCCTTTTTGTTTATTTGTTTGTTTTTTGTACCAGATATCAAACTCACCACTTCACATTTGCCAGGCAGGCATTTGTGCCACTGAGGTAAATCCTGTGTCTCTTACAGTAATTTTAAAAAATAAAAAATTGATAAAGTAACATATAAAATAATTGGAAAACAAAAGTGAGCAATTGTCTGATGTTAGACTATGAAATAACTGTTAGTCCACATTAAAAATGATAGTTTCACATATTTTTGTACAAGATTTTAAAAACGTGTAAACTCAAAACATCTAAAATAAAACAGAGTAGTTAAGTGGATAATAAATGGATTAATTAAAATATGAGATTCTTTTATCAATTTCTACACATAGATTAGTTGAACCATGTTACAGGGAAAGTGGACAAAATATCCAAATAGATAATTCAGAGAAATGATTATGCATTAGCCAAAGTATACATTAAATATTTGTTTCTTGCTAATAATGAGGAAATTTTTAATTACAATAGACAAAGAACCAAGTTATTAAAGCCTTGTTACCCAAGCCATTAGGTAATTTGCAATCTGCTTCCCTCTTGTCAAAGACGTATATTAAAAATATCTCTTTGGAATAAAATTTGTTAACTTACATCAGAACTTCATATGTTAACTAGTAATTCAATATTTAGTTATTGTCACATTAAATATTCAAATATTTGAGAAAATTATGCAGAAAGATAAATATTACTTAGAAACGAAATCATGGCTCAGAATAAGTTTAGTGGTAGAGCAGTTCCCTGGTACCCCTGAGGCCCTAGACCCAATCTTCAACCAAGGAAAAGAAATAATAACATAATAATCCTTTTTCTTGACTAAATTCATCCTGTTTTGGGGAAAAGTATAAGAAATATGTTTAAGCATATATTAAATTGAGAAAAACGTGCATGTAAATAGCTAAAGTAAGATACTACTTTTGAATCAAGTGCTATATATATATATATATACTCATAACATTATTCATAAGCATAGAAGCATGCACTGGGATTATATTTTAAAATGACAATGATTCCTGGAAGTGGGAAAGAAAATTTTTAATCTTTGTGTTTCTTGAGCTCCTACAACAACCATTCACTTCTTTTAAATGTTGTGCCATGCGTGTAAAGGCTATGTGCGTTAAAAATAAAAATCACAAGCTATCCTCAATGATGTAAAATTGTTCAGTAAAGTAAATCACCCTTAAATTTATACAACTTTTAGTTAATTTCCATTTTTTTCTGTAATGACACCTGACCTTTAAAATACCTTTATGTTCTGACATAACACTGATTCACACACAGAGTGAAAAATGAAATTAGTTTTGGAAATGAATGAAGTTAGTGTTGTAAGTCTAACTCTTGGGAAAATTGAGGCTGATGTTTAGTTTAACTAGATATTTTCCATTTAATTTGTATTCTAGAGGGCCAAGGATACTCAGGATGATTTTTTCCTTGAGCAATCATTAAAATACCAAAATAGAATTGCATATACAGTCACAATCCTCCCATTTTCTCTAGAGTGTTCCAGCTGTGGTAATTTCTATTTTGTTGCTGGAAATAAGAAAAGGTCAGGATTATCTCTACTAATTTTACAACAGTAAAATGACGCTATGTATAAAATGTTATTCTTATTTTGGTTTTAATTTTGTTTGTTTTCCTTCTTCAAAGATTTAAAATTAACCTTCACATCCATTATCGAAACAAAAATTTAAATATTTTGAAGTTAGAAAAAAAGTGTCAATCTTATACACAATAAAATATTTCAGACAAGGCAATTTAATCTGATTCTAGTTGATAAGCATGAAATGTAAGATATTATAAAGTATAACATCTAAATATTTGCAGTTGCTGTCAGTTTAAGATGTCACTGTAAACTTCAGACTGAGAGAAGGAAGCCAAACTAAATTACTAAGCTTCAGCACTTTATAACTGTGATAGGCAAATGACATCACAGCCTTTCAAAAAATTCACACGTGTTAATTAGTTTGACCTTCACAGTGATTATAACGCCTAGCATATAGCTCACATCTTAATTTTGCAGGTAGAGAAACTGATGCAGTGAAAGGTTAAATGATAATTCTAAAATCACAATCAGCCTTGATGCTCACACGGGATTCAGCTGCTGCTAACTCCAGTGGACATCTCACACTTAGCCTCCTCTATTTACCCTGCTGGCTTTTCTATACATTTTTATGACCTCATGTACTGGAATCCAAGAATAGGCACAATAAACATATGGACAAAGTATCTTCCTAATTTCTTTTAATAAAGATTTCTGAAAATAAATTGAACATTATTCTCAGTTCTAACTAACACGAAGACTCCTTTTGTTTTTATGTGGTTTTGGATATGCTGGTATCTTACAGAAATGCCTGTTCTTCAGATCTGAAGTTTGGAATAACAGATCTTTGGAGCTGTTTTCTCTTATTTTCTTCCATCTACATGTGTATTCATTTATGATTGTCCTCTTAGTTGTCCATGTTTGTTGTGGAAATTATGGCTACAGATCACACTTCATACTAGTAGACACTTCAACCTCAAATCCAGAACGCTTCTGCAATCACCAAATGGTCTAAATCCCTTTAAAATATTTTTCAAACTACAGATGAAAAAATATTATTTCACAAATATTCTTTTTTTTTAATTTAAAGAGGAAAAAACAAAACAAAATAAAACAGAATAAAGGGTAGCGACAATACAGTATTTCAAGGAAAAAAGGAGTACAACAGCAATAAAACCTAAGAAATTATTACTTGACTAATTACATACTAACTTCTTTGAAATAGTTGTTCAAATTACAAAGTTAAAACATGTAAAGTAGACATTCAAACAGTGAGACTGTTAACAGTTCTGCTCCACGATCTGACAAAAACAACAATATGGTCATCCATCTTACCCACTCAAATATACATGCAATTATATCAATAG